>JAMPIV010002425.1:0-75000 GCA_024509875.1 Oreohelix idahoensis
AAGAAAGAAAACCAGAATCTATTGATGAGTTAGAAAAAATTTCTTTATATTACTGCACAGCACATCCGAATGCTAATATTTCTGGCTCGTTGATAAGAGAACCTCTTCCTGTAGCCTCCAATATGGCATATCATAATCATAACAAACCTAGAACACACAGTGTGGACAGAGGTAGGTTCAAAGGAAACTATGACATTAATTTTCATAAGGGACAGAATAACTTTAACAATAACTTTAATAGAGGAAGACAACAAACCAGAAATTATTCACCTCAGTCAAGATACAACAGTAATCCAAGTAACTCAAGTTATAATCGGTCATATCAATATAATAATGGTAACAATTGGAAGAATAGCGATAATTATAACTCGAGACATCGAGATAACAATTATAATAGACGTCAACGAGATAATTCAAATAATTATTCTCGTAATCGTTCTCATTCTCGTGGATCTTCACATTATAACCATAATACCGGGGCAGCAGTTACAAATGATATCACGCCTAAGGTTCAGGTTCCACCTAACGATAATACAATGAATTCTTCTGCTGCATGCTTTGCTATAAATTATAACGTGGCAAATAGTTGCCCACAATGCAATCTTATTTTTCAGAAGGCAAAGGAGACAGTGCTAAACTGCGGACACATTCCACCAGAAGTAGGTCTTGCAGCCAATGATGGAACAGGCTCTCTGATTTTTAACAGAGGGATAGTAAACGGTTCTATAGTTTCTGTATTGAGAGACTCGGGGTCCACAACCATTGGAGTGCGACAGTCGCTTGTACATCCTAGCTGTGCAATGGGGGAATATGTCCGTTGCATGACTTTTGGGGGAACTATTGAGTTTTACCCCACAGCTCTTGTCCATGTTAATACACCTTTCTTTTCAGGACAAGTTAAGGTATGCATGCTTCAGAATCCAATTGCAGATCTGATGTTGGGACGCATCCATGGTAGTAAGGATTGTTCCCCACAGGAAATTGAGGAATGGGAATTAAAGAATGTGCAACCTTATTGCAATGCTAACGCTGTCATTGCAACAGCTACATTACGGGCCAACAAAATAAATACATGTGGCACAGTTTTCTCCAATTTCAGTCTCAGTACCATTCTGGAAATCGATAAGGAGAAGGATAAGACTCTCCCACAGGATAAAAAGTATACTAAACTACCATCCCATCCTAGGAAGATTAGAAAATCATTTCGAGGCAGATATACCTTTTCTCAAGAGAATGCCGCCAAGTCGGAAGATAGATGTTGGCGACAGGATCATATTAACAGTGATCTGAATAAAATTGTTGAAAATGGGAAAAGAAGGGATGTCCCGAACAAGGGTAATGATGGTGAAGTTCTTATGAACTTAACTAATAAAATTAGGACAAATAAATATGTCAATCATTATGAGACATCATCTCATAAGACTACCATATCCAAAAGATTAAATAGAAGAACTTTTTATCACGTTAGTGACACTGATCCCTCTTACATTGGGAAGGGTGCATATTTCTCGCACCGTGTTAGTGCGCAATCTGCCACAAGGTACCAGATGGCAGGCACTTAGCAATTTCTTTAATGACACGGCAGACGTTATGTTTGTACGTTGTTGTCACCTACCAATGACAGGTATGGTGAAGCTATAGTTACATTTCGTAACAATAGAGATGCTCGAATGGTCATCGAGCATGATAATGGTGCTTACTTTAACCATCATTGTCTACGGTTACAATTAGTACCTAATGCTGCGTCACGCAGATAACATGCTATGGTAATACAATTGTCTCATATCATTGATGACTCATCATAGTCATTCATCATTTCTTTTCTTTACTGGTCCTTATAAGGTTACTGATAAAATTTCAGACGTTGATTACGTCTTAGATATCAAGGGACACAGAAAGATATTCCATATTAATATGCTCAAGCAATTTCATACACGTCCTATACACTTACAGTCAATTTTTCATGAATTAGATGACAATACTGTATCTACTTGTCATTATTCTAATCTATCTGTTATACAGGAGGAAGAATCTTCTTTTCCTGAAGTGCAGATGCCTTTACCTGTACTTATTGTCCAATCTACTGAATCTTGGCGTGATGTGACCATTTCTTCTACGGTTACACCGCAACAGCATCAACGCGTAGCTGATCTTCTACAATCTTTCCCAGATGTGTTAACTGATGTACCGGGTTGCACATCTGTAATTAGTCACGATATTATTCTGAACGATGATACACCAATTCGTGTTCATCCTTATTCTGTACCTCTACATTTTCTGAGTAAGACATCTCAGGAACTCAAACAGATGATATCATTAGGTATTATTGAGACTAGTACATCTCCATTTTCTTCTCCTTTAGTCATTGTCCGGAAAAAGGACAACAACATACGTTTATGTGTTGACTATAGGAAACTTAATGTGCAGACAGTACCGGATAGCGAACCACATCCTATCCTTGCCGATTTACTTCCTCGTCTATCCAATGCTACACTTTTCACTAAAATTGACTTAACTAAAGGTTATTGGCAGATTCCACTAACCGAAAGAGCCAAATACTACACAGCATTCTCAACTCCACAAGGTCTTTACCAGTGGAACGTGATGCCTTTTGGGCTAATGAATGCTCCAGCTACCTTTATTCGCATGATGCGAAAAATTTTAGCAGGTAGATCAGATATAATTACCTACATTGACGACATATGTTTGTTTAGTTCATCATTTGAGGAACATTTTTTGGGTCTTAAATCAGTTTTGGAAATATTGCGGGATAACCATTTAACCGCTAAACCAACTAAAATTCAAATAGCGTGTAATGAGATAACATTCCTGGGGCACATTATTGGATCGGGACGTATCCAAACAATTCCCAGTACGGTTTCTAAAATATTAAATTTATCTGTTCCTCAAACGAAGAAACAGGTTAGGAGTCTGTTAGGTTTAATCCAATACTATAGCAGATTTGTACCTCACCTATCATCCATCACGGCTGTCCTGTCTTCGTTACTAAGGAAGAACATGCCTTTAAGGATAAATTGGACCGACGAATGTGACAAAACTTTTCGCACTATCTTAAAAATTTTTTTCATGCCCACCTGTTTTAAGATTACCAGATGCTTCTAAAAAGTTTGTTCTACGTACAGATGCGAGTAATTACGGACTCGGGGCGTGTCTACTGCAATATCATGATGATGTCCTTCACCCTGTACTGTATATCTCACGCAAACTGAAACCTCCGGAGACGAAATATTCCACTGTGGACCGAGAATTGCTCTCCGTAATCTGGGCAATTACCAAGTTGGAAAAGTTTTTGCTGGGATCTCCATTCCTGATCCAGACTGATCAGAAATCAGTGGCAGATTTACGTCGCTCAAACCATAAAAGTGCTAAACTTGCACGATTTGCTATTACGTTGCAACCCTACGAGTTCGAGATACAGTCGATACCTGGAACTGAAAACGTCATAGCCGACACGTTGTCCAGACATCCTACGGATTCTGAATGAATATTACAATTTCAAGAAAATTTTCTGACTAGTCAAGCATTACATTTGCAATAAACGTTATTGATATCAAGTCAGAATATACAACAATTCAGTTGAACTTCCTACCTATATAAGGACATTTCGAAATAAACTATTGTGATCAAAATATCAAGTTTTACGGATCGTTTGAAAATTTGAACTTCAATTCCACTTTGAGTATCACTCATTTCGATTGAAAACTGTTAAAAAGGAACAATCTCTGATGAAGAAAGGACAGATACGCTGATGACTTAGTCAATTTACTTTCAAAAGTTTAATAAAGGAACTAACGATGAATGGATAATCAAATCATAATTTGATAATATGAACCTTGTGTCTTAATGAACTTTCATACAATTCAACAGGAGGTAACAACGATTGGATCTTCATGTCCAATATTATTAAATTTTCTATTTATTAAATTAGTATATAATATATAATAAAGTCAAAGTGTGATGAAATAAGAAAAATAAAATATACTAAGAAAAGATGAAACAAAAGAATATCACACCAATTAAACCTTTTAATTAGTGTAATTATTAAGGTAATGGATATTACATTATGACATTTCATATATATAGTTAAAATGTATGAATTTTTTTTTTTTTTTTCTGATTGCGTTAATTTAATTAGGTATCTATCCTTACACTTCATTTTCACACGCATGCTAATTTAATGTATACTTTAATATTTGTTTTCAATTGTCCGTACTTCTCAATTTTTATTTCTTTTACTCTCTTATTCTATTTCTCATTTTCTTCAATTAGATATTAATTAGTTAGTACCATACGTACATACTATAATTAATTATTTTAATTTTAGTTAGTTAGAATAATTTTAATAACACCTCACATTATTAGTTAGTCTATACATACAACAAATTAATTAGTTAATTAGTTAGTGACAGTGACATTTCCTTGTTTAATATAAGGTATATGTATGATATGACGTTGATTTTATTATAATATATTACTGACATGACCGCGACACTGTTCTAGATAGAACATCGTAGGTCATACGTCGGGTTTTGTTAATTTTTTTGATAATTTGATTAATATTGTTCAAAAAAAAAATCTATTTAATAGATTTTTTTGCCCCCGTCTGACAGGAAATCTGTTACGGTGTTATTTTAAATGACGGCGTCTGCTGGGGTTTACCCATAGCGCAACGTTTACGGGTCATTAAAAATTTATAGAATATGTCGATATTTTACGGTATAGTGAACGCGAAATATATGCGGAGATTATGACGCATTCGCGTTGGGAAGGTCACGCCGGGTGACTTGGTTACAGGGCCTTTGTTACGCTATCCGTCAAGCAAGAAGGTCGTGTCTTGTATTTCTTCCAAGGAAATAAGGCTGAGTATATAGCCTATATTATATAGATGAATCGATGTAGACTTCAGGGTCAGTTCGGAAATTAATCTAAGCATGAGAATAATAATTAAATTAAACTAATAATGGAAGGAGAATCGTATTATGATTCAAATTGTAGATGTCAAGAACTCATGTGCTCATTTCTGGCTGTTGACTACAACAGCGCACGTATATAGCCACGATGTTCATCTGACATATTGTTTTGACACGGACGGACATGAATACTATGCATAGTAATTCCCTAATGAACTATATATGAACTATATATGAACGTGTACCTACGTGAATGTCTTATGTGTGAACTGTAAATAAATTCATGGACTCTGAATTGAGGACTTTATCACATCGATACGTTACAGCTATTTGCTGCATTTGCCAATGTTGATGATTATGCAAATGAAGAACTCTTCTGATAGGAAAAATATGTACCTATAATGATGAGCTCCGCAAGGAAAGAATGTATTCTTGGACATTCAACAAATGATTAATCAATATAACGTTGACCCTTACTCCAAGATGATAACCGGACGAAGCACGCATTCGCGATTGAACAAAATACATAACCAGCTCTAAACCAGCTCGGCCTTATCTATCCCCGCCCTTTATCAGTACTCTCTAACTATGCAGAGCTAAAATACTGTACTCTGGTTCTGGGCTCTCCCAAGGAATTGTCACGTCCTACACAGAGCCACTTCTCAGCTTCCCCTGCCTATCACTGGGTCCACACTGAGATCCTTCTGCATGCAGTCAACCAAGTCAAAGCCAAAGAATTACGCCTGGGTTTAAGTGACTTCTCCAAGCTTAGTGTGCAATGCTGGGTTCTCAACAAGTTTCACCACAGGAAGAATCCCTGGAAGTGTGTGAATGATTTCAAGAGTCAATGAGGATGTAATTAGCCTCACAGACATAGGTTCACTTACACGTACATATATTGTAGCAGTGTGCATAGCTGATGGTCATATAAGGATGAATCTATATATGCCTTCATGCATCTGGCGATGGATAGGACACTGTCACAGAACGTCTGAACATGCTCTTTTGTGTGACCTCTCACACCTTCAGCCCTACGGCATTATCATTTTTTTTCTTCATTTTTCTCACCAATCGCTTTTATTTGGCATAAATCATGCCTTTTCATTCTTTTTGCTCTCTATGTTGGATTAGTAGGATGAAGTCTCTAACACTCTACTTCATACGCTTATCTATACTATCAGTCGGACCATCTTTTGAAACGCGTCGGTCCAACTTTTGACCCCAGGTGAAAAGCTGGTGACAACGCGGTCTCGTCGATCGACATGAAAAGAACCCAAGATTGTTTGTCTGGATTGCCGACGTCGGTATCTGTTTGTCTGGCAGATTACACAGAGGGTAGATGCGTTTATCGCTTTTTGTGGGACAATCCCTGGTGATTGTTACAGATAATCCGTCTGGGTAGAAAGCTTGGCGGAAGACATTACGCCAGGCAAACATGGTCTCATGTTGTTGTGAGTAGGCGGAAATATTACCGCATGATATGAAAGAGGTCGCGAGTTGGAATATTAAATTTAATATTTTAAAACACGTGGGGGATATTTTGAAATTAGACACCCCAACCCAGAGTTAAAGAGCTTACGATTGGATTAAAGTAAGAAGTTGGAATAAACTATGGATCCTATTGGAACCTCCGACGGAAGCACCATCTGTGATGTGAACTGAAGTGGGAAATATAATCTAGCGAAATCAGAGACACAGAACAGAGAGACTGCAGCGCACGTCATATAAGCGACTCCCAGAAGCCAGAGAGACATCGGACTTAGAATTCCTATATTATAAGTGACAGATCGAAGTATTTGGGAAACTTAAAAAACCTTAAAAAGTAAGCCCGCCTTTATAAATACAGAGACTGAAAAACTTAAGGGACCAGGACTTAAAATACGAAGACTGGAAACCTAGGAATTGGATCACCAGTCATAAGAGAAACGTTCCCAGACCAATGATACCTTTTCGCAGATTTCCACACCGTCATAAAAGGGATTAAATACTTCCAGACCAAGTGGTTCGAGAGCATATAACCTAAATTGCTCGTGTCTATTTTAACCTGCGTGAGGAGATTGTGTATACCCTAAAATTTGGGGTAAGTGTAACAATTATTTTACAAATGTAAATTTGACATGTTTTCTTGCTAAGTGGTTATATATGAGGCTGGCAACCTCAACATATGAAACTAGTATATTCATAAACCACTACAGCAAGCGCTGGTGATTTCGTCTGGCTAGTCATGTGGAAAACCGACAGCAGAGGTGACCCCAGACTCCAAATGGAGCAGTGACGACTTATGATTACATCACATGTTGCCTAAAGTGTATAATAATTTTGTGAGATATATGCCCTTTTGTTAACTGTAACTCAGGCAACTCGTTTATTCACGCTGTCCAGACATATTTTCCCAGTTAAATACCCATATGGAATATGATGAAATTATATTCATCTTCCCTGAGCTGCACCGTATACTCTGGAATTTAATTATATTAACATTGGTGGGTGGACAGAGAGAATGCGCCTGTTAATTGGTAGTCCAAAAATGTACTTAGCAGAGGTATTTGTTTTCCTATTTTTCCAAACGTTCGCGGTTACAAGCTATCAGAGACGGTTCGAAGTACTGAAGTTACTACGCCACTCGTGTGAGAGAAGTACACTCATCACCAAGAAGTGACGAAAACCTCAGCTGCAGGACTCCCTTATATCAGTTAAGTGCTTATAAAAAGGCAGCAGCAAAAAGGAACATAATTTTCTGACAATATCCTCACCCTAAAATCTCTGACAAGCAGAAAATTTGATTCCAACATAAAAGATCATCACCAGCATTACATACTATTTATTTTAAAATGTTAATACTAATTGATTATTAAATTTGTTACGTTATTTTAAAACTAAACAAACATAGTTGATTCAGTTATTACATGTATGAAAGCAAACGTATGAGCCAAAATATTTAATATATATCATCATCATCTCATCTCAACCCGTAACCCGTCATGGGTCTTAGGGGTGCCATGGTGGAAGTATCAGCAGACACACACACACATAAATTTTACTTACTTAGTCGTTCCCCTTCTACCGTGAGGTGTAGAGGTTTGGAAGAGAGAGCGCCAGACTATCCTATCGGCTGTCTTCCTCCTGGCCTGGTTCCATTCTAGTCCTCGGTCCTTCAAAGATTGTCTACTGTTGTCCTCAGAGCGGACTCTGGGTCGTCCTGGGGGTCTGGATCCCTGGCTCTTTGTTTCCCGATCTTCTCCCATTCTGCAGACATGGCCAAACCATCTTAGTTGGGACTGTTCTACTTGGGAGTGGGATTGTAGGCCTTGACGTATCGTCTGGTTGCAGACCATATCTCTTTTTGTTACTTCAACCACCTTCCTAAGATACCTCATTTCTGAGGTTTGGATCTGGCTTTTGTGGGTTGTAGTCATTGTCCATGACTCGCATCCATATGTCAAGACTGGGACAAAGGTGGAGCGGTATACAGCCATCTTCTTTTTCTTACCAACCTCTCTCTTGCTGAGGAATCCTCGATTTATGTCTGAAAAAGTCTCCCCCAGCTGCTGCTTTTCGAGTGGCCAACTCTTCTTTGATGCCTCCATTTCGGTCTATAATAGCTCCGAAGTATTTAACGTGAACTCCGCCTGCGGTCCCAGCTCCGGCTGAATGCTTTAAAACATGATTACGCGAACCACAAGAGAGAAAACCAGACTGATTCTAAAGGCGACGAACTGGAACGGACTACGGACTACAACTTATGGAACTTGGAACACAAGAAGTATAAATGGGAAAGAAGAGGAGCTGGTGGAAGAGATGAGTAAAGCGAAACTAGAAATCCTGGCTATAACAGAAACAAAGAAAAAGGGACAAGGAGTCATGGATCTCGATGGCAACACGCTGCTCTACAGTGGTGTACCCACATCTGAAAGAGCGAAAGGGGGCGTGGGTTGCATTGTGGCCAAAAACAGCAGTGGTGGTCCTGAACTCTTCTGACTTATGGTTTGCTGTCCTCACATAATTCCTGCAAGACTTGTAGAAGCTCTGTATAGCATGAATCAGAGGTGCTGGAATGTTCTTCCTTGCCAAACAGTCCCAAAGTTTGCTCCAGGGGACCCTGTCAAACGCCTTTTCCAGATCTATGAAACAAAGATGGGCCTTTTCATTCAGCTGTATGAGTGTGAAGATTAGGTCTTGAGTACTTCGGTTTGCTCGGAATCCGCATTGGACCTCATCCTACTGTGGCTCAGCTAGGCGTCGGAGTCTCTGCTCTAGGATTCTAGAGTAGATTTTACCAGGGACACTGAGAAGGGATATGCCTCTATGGTTTCCACATTGTCGATTGTCACCCTTTTTGAAAATTGGTGTTATGATGGCAATCTCCCAATCCTTTGGTATGGTCTTGTTGCACCATGCTGCCTGTAGGACCCTTAAGAGTAATAGGTCACCTGATGCTCCCATGTACTTAACCATCTCTGGTGTTATACCATCATGCCCTGCTGCTTTGCCCATCTTGATTTTCCTCGGTGCTGCCTTCAGTTCTTCCATCTTTATGTCATCTTCATCACCATTTGTTTCATCTTCTGTGCTAGTGGTTATCATTTCTGATGCTTGACCTTGCTCACCATCAAGGAGTTCTGAGAAATATTCTTTCCATCTTTCCATTACTTCCTTCGGGGCAGTAAGCAATTTGCCTTGCTTGTCCTTTATAAATTTGAGAGGGCATTGTTTTTCATTCCTCGTGTTCTTTAGGGTCTTATAGAACAATTTCTGGTTTTCTTGCGCATTATTTTCTAGCTTTTATCCTAATTCATATATATATATATATATATATATATATATATATATATATATATATATATATATATATATATATATATATATATATATATATATATATATATATACACACACATCTAAATATAGAATACAGGAGAATTCCAGACTTAAAGGTCTTTTATATTTGGACATGCACCCTAATATAGCCGAATAGGTTGAACGGGACGCACCTCGCCAAAACGAGGTAAAATTTTATTTAAAAATAAAAAAATCTAGATATATTTTTACCGCTAAACAGAGCTATACCATTATAAGAGGGAATTCGCTGAATTAACTCAGGTGGGGGCTTGAACGGGCTAAAAACCATTGCTTAAATCCTTCACAAAAGGCGACAGGCAGATAAGTTAACAAATGTTCAGCGCTAAGCAGCATTGTTCTTGGCTTGTGAATTATCTAGTGAAACCACCCCTTAAGGTAGAAGCGTCATTAACCTTCTATCTACATCTCTGCCAAGAGTAATCTTGTGCGAAGGTAGACACCTTTGACGACCCATTTAGATACTCTTGAGTTTTGGCCACTGTTGTAGTCACATAGCTGATATTGCTAATGGGGAATGAAGTGTTAAAGACTTCACCATACGACGTCCAGCTTTATGAGGTAGGGTAACTAGTTCTCTTCCCTAACTCAAGAGAAGAGTTGGGTTCAAGTTTACACCTGGATAGACTGAAGCGTGTCGCTGCCAGGTTTTGAACGCTGCTGCGACAGGCAAGCATTGTAGCCACTCTACTTATTGGAAAGATGAGGAAGAGCACTGGAGATATTCATAGAAAGGGTGAAGCAGCTACGGAAAGGTCATGAGCTGAAGGCACGGGACAAAGGTCAAAGGGCATTGGTCTGCTGATGACCTATCGTCCTTGGGGAAATGAAGGGTAATTATGATAAAAGATATTAGGAGACTTTAGAATCAGAACAAAAAAGTCGAAAAGGTGGTCGGTGTGGCTACGAGGTATGGCGTCCGCCTCGAATTCTAAAGGTACCGGGTTCCATTTCCAATAGAGGGAATATAATTTATGGACATTTTTTTAAATCCGAACCATTGGTCCTAACCATGTCATACTCCCCCTGTTATCCCGGGAAGTGAGATCGGATGACTAGCCTTCTCGGATAAGGGTGAAAAAAAAATAGACGTTCCCGTGTGCAAGTTGCGAACGTTAAACATCCCACAGCAGTTGGAAACTGTAAAAAAAGTAGTCCATACGGCCGCTGCCCTGGTATATTTAAAAATTAGAAACTTACCCACCACAAAAATATTTATAGAATGTGTGATTCCTGTATACACACATTTGGGATTCTCGCCGGTGCTACGGAGTTCGTGCACTAAGCTGAGATCCTCCTTGTGTGATCTAAGAGAGAAGAGATCGGAGCACTGATGGAGTTGTCCGTGTGCAGTGAAGATAGTCCTTCAAACCAAAACTAGAATCAGAAAGGAATAAAGAAAGAAAAGAAAAAAACAAAAGTTTTTACCATCTTTGCTTCCTAATGGGGATTTTATCAAACAGTTCAAATCTGCCATTATCTCAGATATTAGGAGTTGTATTGACAAGGCATAATATTGTTTACTACTTCTTGTAATGTTTGGGTTTTTTTCGGCGACCAAATCGTCGGAACATCAAAGGTTGTATTACCGATCTTCGTGTCGCGCGCGCTAAGTCCTGAAATTTCGTTTACCCCCCAATTTGTGTTCTTTCACTGCGTATGTTAGATAGTGGAATGGAAAAAAAGAAAAAAAAACACACACACACAAATAGTAATACGTCTTACAAGGAGACAGGACAAGAAAAACCTACGTTGCGGCCACAAGGCCTTCGTCAGGGACAGACAAACAAGAGACAGGAGGGAAAGAAAATGAGAATTAAGTAGAGAACATGAAACTATAAAAATAAGAGAAAAAACTCCCTTGTGTCCAGTCACATGGTGAAGCAAGATCGTATGTTAGATACCGTAGGTAAGGTGGGTAGTGTCAGGCAGTGGCGTTCTAAGGGGGGTGCGAGGGGGGCGGTCCGCCCCGGGTGACAGCCTGGAAGGGGGTGTCATCAGACACTATTATGATAGTACGTACGTACTGTTAAAAATATACGTGTAGGTGTCCCCTTCTTTATGGGGGAGGGTGCCAAAGGTAGGATCCGCCCCTGGTGCTAAATACTTTAGGGCCGCCTCTGGTGTCAGGCACTAAGACCTATCTTAATGCCAAAATAAAAAGAACCTACATTCAGCTTGATGTCTGGTGAAGCCGATTAAGTTCACCTTTAAGGAACAAGCTCGCGGCTCTAGCCGTTGTGCCAACTAACCATCTCTCATTGATTGATGACCTTCTGTTTGGGGAAGGAAGCCAGCTAAGAGAGACAACTCAACAAAGTGGTCAGTAAGCGGATGCACGAGTATCCTACCTTTAGTGTCTGCGATATTAACACAAGATGGTGGCTTCAAGGCCATGGGGACGCCTTGAAGGACCCAATTTCTTCCTCTTCATGCACTGTAGTAGCTGGTGTACGTGATGATGTATCTCCACAACTTTCGGTCTCCAGAATCGTTTATCAATTCTGTTATTGAGCTCTCTATGCCCGATGTTAAACTAATATTTTCTAAATTTCTTGTCTCCTGTCTCTTTATTCCGAATTACCCCCCTGCTGTTATAATACTTCTTCTTCTTCTTCTGTCCTTAGCCAACGACCGTCAAAGCAGTCAGTGGCCATTACGCCTAGTGGCGTCTTAGGGCAACAGCAGATAGGTTTTCTTTGCCATTGTTTCCCATCACGTCTAGTGGCGTCTTTAGGGCAATGGCAAATCAACCCATTTGCCGTTGTTTCCGTAATCGAAGTGTCTGGCAAACGGGTGATCAGCCCGTTGGTTGTTATAATACACGCCAGCTTTATTTTTCTCAAAACATGCCCAAAGAAACTCGACTGCATCCTTCTAATAAGAGATAAGTAATAAACTTATAGGATACACAATAAGCAAACCTGTTCATTGAATTACAATGCAGTCCTTGGAATGGAATAACCAGGGTAAGACACAGACGGAGAAGAGAAGCGGGTACATGCATGAAAATGACGGGAAAGACAGTGAAAGACCAGGGGGACTGGCGGCATGCGACAGGAGCCCCTGGCAGACGTTTCTTCAAGGTCAATGCCATCTTCGTATCTCTTGTTCCACTGGCACTCGTCTGGTTCTTGGCATCAGCTCCACACTAGTGTTCTTGTCATGTCATTTCATTCCCTATATTCTAGGCAAGCACATATTTATCAAGCAATCAATCGATACCCTTTAGCTCCCCAGGGGATAGGCCTCCAGCAAACACCTGCCAAGTCCTCCTGTCACGTGCCATCCGCTCAAGTTCTGTCCATTCTTTCATCATTTTCACTTCTATCTAGTTCTCCGTGTGTTTTTTTTTTTTTTTGGTCTACCTCTGCCTCTCTTTCCCTGTGGATTCCAGAACAAGGACTGCCTTGTAATGCTATCAACAGGTTTCCTCAATGTGTGTCATATCCATCGCCAGCGTCTTCTTCTCAACTCTTGTTCCACTGACACTTGTCTGGTTCTTGTCATCAATTCCACATTTGTGACGTTGTCATACCATTTCAATCCTTCTATTCTACGCAAGCACCCGTTTATGAAAGTTTGTAGCCTTTTTGTTGTTGGTTTTGTTATTTTCCATCTTTCAGAGCCATACAATAGGACCGACTTGGCATTATCATAATACTAATAATAAATACAAATAATTATCAATAAATGTCGTGCTGACTGTCTTTGGCAACCGTCAATGACGTACTTTGGGGAGGGGTAGGGGGAGGAGTTCAGCGGCTGCTTCACACTGGTGTACTAAGGAAGAAAAGGGGGGGGGGGGGGGGGCCGACTCGGATGACAGCCAGGAAGGGTGCCATGGGATACAGTACTGTACTGTTTAAAATTCTGCTTACAAGCATAATGCACGTGTTTTTTTTGTTTTTTTTTAAATGGGGTTGAAGTCCCCGAGTGCCAGATACTTTAATTCCGCCCCTGTTTCCTCCACCAATTGTTCACTGTATGCTGGGTGTCTACTGTAGAAATTAAAACACACACACATACTAATAAAAAATAAATAAAAAAATCAAACAAAAGCAAAGGGGACACTCACCCGATCCAGCAAAATCTCCTCAAATTCACAGTCGCCTCCTCCATTGACCTGAAATTGAAAAAAAAAAACCCAGTCAAGCCTGACGTCTGGTAAGCACATCACTCGAACGCAAACAAACGAAATCATTACTAAGCAAGTTAAACAGAAATCAAGCTGTTCCACAGGTCAGTCCGTCAGTCCTCACGGTCCAGGGGACATTACGCTTGACCGTCGATACCCTAGACCCATTACATTTAATTCTACTTTACTGGTTTTCTTCCAGTCTTTCCACAAACATGGTGCGGCAACGAGAGGTCAAGCAATTTTCATTACTGTACAAAGTGTGTTGCTTTGGCTAGTTCATCATAGTCGAAGCCTTGTGTTCCTGCAGCAGTCGTTTCTAAAGCTATGTACTGTTTCACATGCATGCCGAGTTTCGTAGCTCAATTCACAGTCTCATCCTACAAGCACTTTTAAATTGCTGGAAGCGGCAGTATTAATATTCTTGTCTGTATCTCATCAACGACCTCTCCCCCCCCCCCCCCCCAAACCCCCGGGACACACACTTTATACCCCTGTGTTCATCTATTCCTCCCCCCCCCCCACCTGGTTTTAATAGCATCTCTTGATTTTAAACAGTCATCTACTCATTGTAACAATCATCACGTGGCTTTATCGGTCACACCGTGATTATAACAGTCAACTGAACCATCTCGTAATTTAAACTGGTATCTCGTGATTTTAACTGTCATTTAGTGATTTTAACTGTCATTTAGTGATTTTAACAGTCATCTAGGGATTTTAACAGTCATCTAGTGATTTTAACTGTAATTTAGTGATTTTAACAGTCATCTAGGGATCGTAACTGTCATCTAGGGATTTTAACTGTCATCCCGTGGTTTTTAACTGTTATCTCGTGGTTTTTAACTGTCATCTCATGGTTTTTAACTGTCATCTCGTGGTTTTTAACTGTCATCTAGTGGTTTTAACTGTCATCTAGTGATGTTAACTGTCATCTCCTGGTTTTTAACTGTCACCTAGCGATTGTAACTGTCATCTCGTGATTTTAACTGTCCTCTAGTGGTTTTTACTGTTATCTCGTGATTTTAATTGTCATCTAGTGATTTTAACTGTCATCTCATGATTTTAACTGTCATTTCGTGATTTTAACTGTCATCTCGTGATTTTTAACTGTCATATATAATTTTAACTGTCATCTAGTGATTTTAACTATCATCTAGTGATTATAACTGTCATCTAGTGATTTTAATTGTCATATAGTGATTTTAACTGTCCCTAATTTTAACAATCATCTCTAGCACGGACATCATCGCTCTCTCAGATAAAACGATCTCACTGCTCTAAACAACATATTAACTATTGAGATCCCCATATCGTACTATACTTGTTTTCTCAACCCTACTCTATTATTTCTGCTCTCAACATCTCCCAACCTTTAACTAGAAGAAAGAAATAAACATGGAGAGAAACCAGAGACCCGTGAATCGTAAATAACGAAAACGCAGCGGGGCGTTGGCGTCATTTGGATGGACCTGGATCGAATCTCCAGAGTGCCTTTTACATTTCTTACAATTCTATTGTTTGGTGTCCTCCCTAACCTTTCTTCCCTTTGAACATCTTTTATTTTCTTGTTTTCGTCATCTGTCTCAAATGAACATCCATATCTGTCCGTCTAATTTTCAATATTCATTGTTATCACGAATATATCTTATTTCCCATGTTTTCAATATTTGTCTCCCTTAAAAAAAAAAAAAAATATTTACCTTTTGTTTTCAAATCTGTATTTATTCCGTAACTCTTTTCAATCTTCCATTCTACCCAAAAGTATTGTCTGTTTATTACACATTTCCTAACTTATTGACATCATGTTTTAGTACTTCACCAGCTGGCAAGAATATCTCTGCTTTTCATTTTCTTATTCTCAATCTCACGTCCTATCCAAGAGCATTCCTTAATTACAAACAAGAATATATCTTTTTACATTTCTTATTCTCAGTCGATCGTCCGACTGGCAGAGTGGTTAGTGCGCTGGTCTATAGCGGCAAAGGCGCCGGGTTTGAATCACGGTACCGACACGCTCCAGTCTACCCAGCTGTAAATGGGTACCGGCTCTTTGAGTTAGGGACGGAAAAGGCAGTGAGGAAGGGACTTGGTCACCTCACCTCTCGATGCTGGACCTAGTATTGTGAAGGAAGTCTCTAAAACTTCACCCCCTACGGCAGTATCTGTCGGGGGGGGGGGGACGGCGACCTTCACCTTTACCAAGAATATATATGTCTTTCTTTCTTATTATTCTCAATCTTACTTTCAACCAATCAGTATCTCTTATTAACTCCACGTTTTCTAACTTCACCCACTGACAAGAATATTTATGTTGCCTCTTTGTTCCTATTCTCAAACTTACTGTCTATCCACGCGCATATCTTTTTTATTTCGTGTGTCCTAACTTCACTCGCTAACAAAGCTTATGCCCGTCTTTCTTTGTCTTATTCTCAATCTTACTTTCTATCAAGAACGTGTCTATATCTCCCGTCTTCTTCTGGGATTCTTAGTCCCTGACTGACAAAGCAGTCAGTGGCCATCACGCCTAGTGGCGTCTTGTAGGGCAGCCACAAACTGTCCCCGTTTTGCTCAGTCGGTGGCCAGCCTTCGTGCCGTGCCCCAACTCGGGTTCATGATTTGCATCATACGAGCTTCAGACTCCGGATGTCCATCCCGCAGCAAAGTTTGTTCATTTGTTGCCATTTCCGTAACTTGATGTCTTTTTTTACATAGACAGGGGTGTCGGCCCTGTGCTAAAACCCCAACCTGGAGAACCAGGGCGCCAGCTTTAGCCTGACCCCTACCTGCACAGACCTGTCCAGCTTGGCTGAACCTGCCTGGAGCAAAACTCCCGCTGACATAGCCCAGGGGGGTTGTCAGGATACGCAAGCCGCTACAACGTATAGGCACCATTGATGGCCGTATATCATGCCAATTCCCACACCAAAGCTGTTACGTACTGACTCCACAGTAAGTTGACCTACCTCAACTGCTCACTGTAGCCGCTAATGATCGTCATCATCATCATTATGATCCGTCATCTCCGTCAGGAGCACATGCCTATGCCAAATTTCCCTGTCCTGTGCCATCTGTACAAGACCTTTCCATATCCTCTATCTCCCTACCATGTATGTCTCCAGTTCTCTTCTCCTTCCATGCTTCAGTCTCCACCTACCTCTCTTACCATGGGGATTCCAAAACTAGGCCTGCCTTGTAATGTTATCGTCAAGCTTCCTCAATGTGTGTCCAATCCATCTCCAAAATCATCTTCTTATCTCTCGTTCCGCTGGCACTTGTCTGATTCTCCTCATCAGTTATGCGTCAATTTTCTTAACAGACCACTTCAATCCTTCTATTCCAGGCAAACATTCATTTATGAAAGTCACAGATATCCATTATTATGAAACTTGATTATCTGTGGACTTTGTATACAGCGTAAACAGGCCTACTCCTTGTTCGTGAGTTATATTTGGATTTCTTGTTTACTGGACTCGTACTGCAGGGATACTTCAGTAAATTATGTTTATGTAATGCCACGTGATCATTTGGCGATTTACTTAAAACGTCTTACAAGCTTTATATTAACAGTGCTAAAAGCAGCACCTACAACTTAAACAAACACGTGCAACACATTTACAAATTCAAAGTTCGTACAACAAATTTACAAATTTACAAGTCCGTACAACAAATGTACATGTTCAGTGTCTGGACAACAAACTTACATATTCAAAGTTATATGTAATTTTGTTGTCCAGAGACTAAATATGTAAGTGTGTTTTCCAGACACTGAACATGTAAAATAAACACATTCACAGCCCGTACAACAAACTTGCATATTCACAGTCAGTACAACATACACTTACGATTTCAGAGTCCGCAGCCTCAGACCCGTCAGGCTGTGAGGATGAAAGAAAAAGATACAAAAAATGTACAGTCTGTAACATCCCACATTTCTTTTACAACTTTAACGTGTAGCTGCTGAAAGTGTTACTGCTGTGTGTGTGTGTGTTTGTACATTCGTGTGTTTGTGTGTATGTGTGACTACAGGGTAAATGAAAAAAGCCAACTAATTACCATGAAACAAACGTTAAAATAAAGAGAACTGACAGATATTTTGTTACATAAAGTGATACGTGACATTAACATTTACGTTCACCGTGAGATGCCGCCTGTTCAACACATGACTTCATAGCGGGGTGTTTGGTAAAGACTAGTATACTTCTGTGATGACTCCATGTGTTTGGTAAATAGTAGTATATTTCTGTTATGACGCCAGGTGTTTGGTAAATAGTAGTATATTTCTGTTATGACTCCAGGTGTTTGGTAAAGAGTAGTATAGTTCTGTTATATCTGACTCCATGTGTTTGGTAAAGAGTAGTATACTTCTGTTATATGTGACTCCAGGTGTTTGGTAAAGAGTAGTATACTTCTGTTATATGTGACTCCAGGTGTTTGGTAAAGAGTAGTATACTTCTGTTATATGTGACTAGAGGTTTTTGGTAACGAGTAGTATACTTCTGTTATATCTGACTCCAGGTGTTTGGTAAAGAGTAATATACTTCTGTTACATCTGACTCCAGGTGTTTAATAAAGAGTAGTATACTTCTGTTACATCTGACTCCAGGTGTTTAGTAAAGAGTAGTATACTTGTGTTACATCTGACTCCAGGTGTTTGGTAGTGCCCGTTTTCTGTGACAATATTTTAAATGACTCAAAGGTTGTCCTGAACTCAGCTTAAATTTGTCTTCATCCTCCTGTGGCAAGTCTCTATCTATTATAACTGCTTCCCATTAGTGCTTCTGACAAGTTGTCTTAATTTGTTGTCTTTACGGTTCCTTAGGGCCAGTTATAACTGATGATGAATCTGTGATGAACACTATCTTGGATTTAGCATTATATCTGTTCGTCTCCGTTGGTTACTTCAACATTTTTTTTAGAGCTTCTACCTCAGCTTTGAAGTTGTTTGACTATTTTTTTCAGCGGCAACTGAGATATGGATTTCCCATCCGTTCTTTAATAAGCTTCAGTGAACATCTGAGAAACAAAATACAGGGACCGCAAAAGGGAATCTTCGTTTAGAAATGAAAAAAACAAAAACAAAACACCCCAGACAAGCTATCACTCCTGGTCGTATCGCAGCAGACGTCACAGATAATGCAAAGTCCTCGGAAGTATTTGGTGCCTCGTCACCCTGACAACCAGAGCAGGTAATCAGAGAGGGACCGTCCTATCTCCAGAGACCTAATTACCCGTTCTGAATTTTCCTGCCTGGCTTGACGTAAGACGGGTCTATTCAATGTTTCTCCTTGTCACACGCAGAATCTCCTGTCTCTGTACGCCCCCACTGGAAAAAACACAACAACAATTCCGCTTGCTGTGTCAAACAAGCCACACAAAAATTGAAAACGAAAACATCACGTCTGGCACACGATATAATAATGGCTGCAGGGAATGTCTATGGGTTATTCATCCCCCCCTTTTTTTTAGATAAGAGTTTTTCATAGCGTTGTCGAGGCGCGCATCGTTCAACCTAGACATAAAGTCCGTCGGTTATATTATTCAAGTCCAACTATAAATGACCTTGAGGTCTGTTGAATTAATAGCAATAATTTCACTCATTCACCACCTTTACCTCCCCAAGGCGTAGGCCTTGAACAAACTTATGACAAGTCTTGCTGGTCTGTGCCATCAGCTCAAGGACTTTCTTCATCACCTTCACGTCTATCTCCAGTTCTCTTTCCCATGTGTTACTTGACCTCCCCCTCTACCTCCCTGGAGATTCCAGAACAAGTACTACCTTGTAATGCTATCAACAAGTTTCTTTAATGTGTGTCCTATCCATCTCCAGCATCTTCTTCTCATCTCTTGTTCCACTGGCACTTGTCTGGTTCTTGTCTGGTTCTTGTCATCTCTTGTTCCACTGGCACTTGTCTGGTTCTTGTCATCTCTTGTTCCACTGGCACTTGTCTGGTTCTTGTCATCTCTTGTTCCACTGGCACTTGTCTGGTTCTTGTCATCAGTTCCACATAAGTGACCTTGTCAAACCACTTTAATCCTTCTACACTACGCAAGAATCCATTTATGAAAATATGACCGGCTTTTGGCGTTAAAAAAAAAAGCAAAAGACAAATTTATGGCACGACAAGAGATGTAAAAGCCAAAAATATCTGACATAATACATATTTCAGAATAAAGTTATGTCACTTTATGTTGGGGCATAAGCGTAAACACAACGAAGCACATTTATAAACAGCTGTATAAATAATCAGACATTCATGGAATCAAGACAAAAAGGGGAGGAGTGGGGGGAGCGAGAGAGAGATCAGAATTTATGAAATCAGTTCAAATAAAAATAAATCAAGGAAAATCACATTTCCTGCATGATGATCAACTTTTTGGACTTACGATATCTCTAACAGCTTTCATAGTTGCTGTAGTTATGCTAGTACTGTTATCCTGGGCAATGTCTGGCCCGAATTTGTCAAATCTAACCACCAACAAAAGTAACCTACAAATGACATATCAAGCTTGGGCACGGCTGAAGAAGCACCTAACTGATAAAACTTTGTTTTACTTAGTTATGTCACCACGAGTGTCATCATTTATCCATTCCTTTGTTCTCCTTGTGGAGGAAAGTTAACCTTGTAGGGAGCCTGCATCAAACATTCACATGCTCAAGCAGCTGTGGTTTCTATGGCAACATCTGTTACATGACGATGTTGCCCAGCCCAACACAACCTCATATTAGTCGGCCTGTACGACATGCCTGAGTGTACATTACTCCTATATAAACTGGCTTAAGAATATTCTGCTGCGCTGAAAGTCTTCTTGTTACTAGGAGTTTTTGCCTCGTTATGGCGATGCGCGGCTCTACGCAATAAAAGTATGTTTTACATCATCCAAGCAGACGTACACAGTGGCACAGAGGAGGACAATGTATCTTACAGTGACGCGCCATATAGTTTCGACGGACGAAAAGAGTTAAGTTAAGAAAGACAGTCCCAGAAACAAAACAAAAAACGAGACAGATATAATATAAGCTGGGCAGACGGTATTCAGGAATCGAAAAAAAAACCCCTCTTAGGATAATAAAGCCGACAACAGAAAGTGGCACCATAACGGCCCTCCAGGTTACGGTACAAAGTAAGGAAGTCATAAAAGAAATAAGCTCATAAAATATAACACGAGAAAACCACTTCAGCAAAAAGACGCGCTGATTGCCAGCTCTACAGATGTCTTCAATAATCAATTCGCCGCTCGAATATTCGCACTGTCAAATCTGTGATCGTCCCAAGTCACGGAGTTCCCAACCTGCTGTACGCGTACCCGACAGGGATATGAAACGCTTGACACTGGGGTATGTATGGGGAATATTTGGTTAATAGCTATATTATCCTACTGAAATATTCCAAAACGTAATAGTGTTGATGATATAAGTTGTGGACTAGAGACAGAACGTTGAGTCTTTTTCTCAATCAACTCCGAAGCCAGAAATACACAGCAGGCTGGCCACGATTTTCGGGTACATCTTTCATAAACTTTACTAAGAATAAAACTGTTTGGTTCTCAACAAAAAGACTCAAGCATCTCATTAATTTATTTGACTGTGTAATATTTAACAATTTTATGTACAGAATAATTTTGTTTATGACAAAAATTAATAAATATGTTTAATTTATTTTCATATGTGCATTTAGAACCGCACGACTAGTTACCGCACTTGCCTCTCGCAGCAAAGGTTACAGGATCGAATCCTGGTTGCGTCACGCTCCAGTGTACCCAACTGTATATGTGTACCAGACTGTGCTCGTCAGCTGGGGAAAGCTACTGTAGCGAGGACGGGAACTGGTCAACCCGCTTCATAAACCTGGAACCTAGTACATGTATAGTAACATCTCAAACACGTCATCCCTATGGCAGTATCTGCGATGGAGCTACCTTTAGGACTTTTGAATGTATGTCCTCTCATAGTGAATAGGAATACCGGAAGGTTTACTAAAAGCCAAGTGGGTACGGAGACAAAAAACAGTTGAGAACCACTGGTCTATGTTTCTGCTACTGGCTGATGTCGGAATGTATAATCCTGTAAACGGCTACGTTCTGGGAGCGATAACTCCAACACAGAATCAGAGAAGGCGATAACCCGTGTTGCGGTACTATCATTATTATCAGCTTCTATCACCCTACAACTCCACAGGGAGCCAACAGCCTTCAGCGACTTCATGTCAAGTCCCTCCTGTTCTTCTCCGACCGCTAGAGATCTTGTCTATGTCTTCTTTACCGCTTCAGTTCTCTTCTCCGTGTGTTGTGGTCTCCTTCTTCTGTCGCTAGTCTCTCTGGGTATCTGACCTTGCACCCGAGTTAAGGAAAAGGGAGCGAGGAAGGGAACAAGTCACCCCACCTCTCGATGCTGGTACTAGTTTACTGCCGTCTCTAACACTTCACTCCCCTACGGCAGTATCTGCAATGGGACTACTTTTTTTTTGCTTCGTTTACCCTGGAGATTCCAGAACAATAACTACCTTGTCATGCTACCAACATGTTTCATCAAACGTTTGTCGTATTCAAAGCCAACGTCTTATCTCTTGTTCCACTGGTCCGTGAATTTCAACCATATAAAGACATCATCGAGGAAAAGCCAACAAGATAACACTTACGAGAAATGAAACCAGACATTCTCGCTCATACGTGATAAAGTCCTCGTATATCAACCTTACAATGACAACATCAAATGAAACCTACAAGATTACACTTACGAGAAATGAGACCACATACTCTCAGCCATACGCGATAAAGTCCTGGTATATTAACCATACAATGACAACATCAAATGAAGCGTACAAGAAGACGCGAGAAATGAGAGCACATACTCTCGGCCACACGTGACAAGGTCGAATGTCAACCACACAATACAACACCAAGTAAAGCCTACAAGAAGACGCGAGAAATGAGACCACATACTCTCGGCTACACGTGACAAGGTCGAATGTCAACCACACAATACAACAACAAGTAAAGCCTACAAGAAGACGCGAGAAATTAGACCACATACTCTCGGCCACACGTGATAAGGTCGAATGTCAACCACACAATCAACCACACAATACAACACCAAGTAAAGCCTATCAGAAGACACGAGAAATGAGGCCAAATACTCTCGGCCACACGTGACAAGGTCGAATGTCAACCACACAATACAACACCAAGTAAAGCCTACAAGAAGACGCGAGAAATGAGGCCAAATACTCTCGGCCACACGTGATAAGGTCGAATGTCAACCACACAATACAACACCAAGTAAAGCCTACAAGAAGACGCGAGAAATGAGACCACATACTCTCGGCCACACGTGACAAGGTCGAATGTCAACCACACAATACAACACCAAGTAAAGCCTACAAGAAGACGCGAGAAATGAGACCACATACTCTCGGCCACACGTGACAAGGTCGAATGTCAACCACACAATACAACACCAAGTAAAGCCTACAAGAAGACACGAGAAATGAGACCACATACTCTCGGCCACACGTGACAAGGTCGAATGTCAACCACACAATACAACACCAAGTAAAGCCTACAAGAAGACACGAGAAATGAGGCCACATACTCTCGGCCACACGTGACAACGTCCATCAATATTAACCACACAAATTGCCACAGAATCCACTGCTACAAGAGCACGTGACTGCATGGTTCAGGTTCCCCCCAAAGGAACCAGCTGTAGTTGTGGCTCCATGCTCAGGTTGGAACGCAAAGAAAGATGATGACATCAACCACACAATGAAAGAACACCGTAAAATCTACTTACAAGACACAACAAGACACTTACAAAAAGACACTTACGAGAAATGAGACCAGGTACTCCCGGTCGTACGTAATCAGGTCAACATACTTCTTGAAGCTGACAGACCGGCTGTTCCGGTGATGCGGCCGGCCCATGTAGCGGAAGTGAAGCCATGACAGCATCATCAACACTATGCTGGGCTTCCTCTTCTCCTTAATATCCCAGAACATTCTAGAACTCACAAACTCTTGACATCGCAGGTGCCTTGTATCAACATCAACTTTCCAAAGTTATAGTCAAGTTAATGTCAAGTTAACAGCTATTCCCATTCACTCTCCTTCAAAATCGGAAACTCCTGCAAACTAAAATTCTACACAGAATTTTTCTAAACTTCTCGTGAGATAATTTTTTATTGGAGGGTTTAAATTCAATTATCTAACAAGCACACGCTTCTACGGAACAAAATTGCATAAATTTCCGTTTTCTGTGGCACTGCAGAAAATAAAGAAATCATCAAGAAAACACACACGTACATAAAAAACTAACATTCCCCACAGAAGTTGTTTTTAATATCAACGGACGCGCGTCATATTACGATAGATTAATTGTATTCTGGTTATTAAATAACACTGAAATATGATGCGTTTGTGTAAACAAATGAGTGGCTATATATGGAGATTAAGAGAAATCAAGTCCAACACAAAAATGAAAATCTTCAACTCAAATGTCAAGTCAGTCCTATTGTATGGCTCTGAGACATGGAGAACAACAAAAACAACATCCACAAAGCTGCAGACTTTCATAAATGGGTGCTTGCGTAGAATAGAAGGACTGAAATGGTATGACAAGATCACTAATGTGGAACTGATGACAAGATCACTAATGTGAAACTGATGACAAGATCACTAATGTGGAACTGATGACAAGATCACTAATGTGGGACTGATGACAAGATCACTAATGTGGGACTGATGACAAGATCACTAATGTGGAAGTGATGACAAGATCACTAATGTGGGACTGGTGACAAGATCACTAATGTGGAACTGATGACAAGATCACTAATGTGGAACTGATGACAAGATCACTAATGTGGGACTGATGACAAGATCACTAATGTGGGACTGATGACAAGATCACTAATGTGGAACTGATGACAAGATCACTAATGTGGGACTGATGACAAGATCACTAATGTGGAACTGATGACAAGATCACTAATGTGGAACTGATGACAAGATCACTAATGTGGGACTGATGACAAGATCACTAATGTGGGACTGATGACAAGATCACTAATGTGGGACTGATGACAAGATCACTAATGTGGAACTGATGACAAGATCACTAATGTGGAACTGATGACAAGATCACTAATGTGGAACTGATGACAAGATCACTAATGTGGAACTGATGACAAGATCACTAATGTAGGACTGATGACAAGATCACTAATGTGGGACTGATGACAAGATCACTAATGTGGAACTGGTGACAAGATCACTAATGTGGAAGTGATGACAAGATCACTAATGTGGGACTGGTGACAAGATCACTAATGTGGAACTGATGACAGGATCACTAATGTGGAACTGATGACAGGATCACTAATGTGGGACTGGTGACAAGATCACTAATGTGGAACTGGTGACAAGATCACTAATGTGGAACTGATGACAAGATCACTAATGTGGGACTGATGACAAGATCACTAATAAGGAACTGATGACAAGATCACTAATAAGGAACTGATGACAAGATCACTAATAAGGAACTGATGACAAGATCACTAATAAGGAACTGATGACAAGATCACTAATAAGGAACTGATGACAAGATCACTAATAAGGAACTGATGACAAGATCACTAATAAGGAACTGATGACAAGATCACTAATAAGGAACTGATGACAAGAACCAGAACAAGAGATGAGAAGAAGACGCTTGAGATGCATAGGAAACGATTGCGAAAACCTGCTGGCAGTATAACAAGGCAGTCCTTGTTCTGGAACCCCCCGAGATAAGAGAGGTAAAGGGAGATCACACGGAGAAGACAAGTGGAGACACATTCAGTGGATGGAAGAAGTCATGGTAATAGCCTGAGCTGACGGCACGTGACAGGAGGGACTGAGATTAAGCTTGTTGAGTCCCTCTGCTCCTTGGGGTGCATGCCATTTACACAGCACTGTATTACTTTTCTGCTTCAGAGGGTTGACTATGAAAATACGTTTGTCTTGACACCAAGCTCGGGACACAATGTGGGGTTTATTTTACCAATCTATTCACGTTATTACTTCACATTCTCACATATCAACATTAATTTTCCGTTTACAACCTGGGCAGATCTGCACATGGTTCGTTCACATATAACGTTACGCAGAGAGGGTGGGGGGAGGAGTTCAAAATTTTGTGACGAAGTGTGACGATAGGGCGAATAGGGTTGAACAAATATGACGTAACACAAAAAATACAATTAAGGATTGCTTCTTTCATAAATAATGTCGGAACAAAATAATGTAATGTAATACACACCTCACAAAAGCAAAATTCAGACTAAATGAACTATGCTGTTGATTTAAATTAGATTCTAAAAAAAAAAAAAAAAAAGCTATCACTATCCCGACAACACGCGGATGAGATTTAAAAAAAAAAAACAGGCACGGTTAGCAAGGTTGTGAATGTTTAAAAACAAAATAATTTTTTTTATTGGGAAAAAAATGGAAAGGCATTTTGCTAGGTATGGCAAAGGTTGGGCCCTGTCTAGTGCTGAGACGCAGCACATGAAAGGGAAGATCGTTGTAAAAGCCTGATTAATTAAAACACTATTTTGCTTAAACAAGACTGTTATTTTCTCTGCACTAGTTCACTAATTTTCATTCGATTATATTCTCTATTTTCGATAATTAAAAAAAAAGTGTTCCCAAAAAAAGGGGGAGCGGGGGGTGTTAAAATATCTGTGACGTCACATTAGAGGTTTGCGTTGGTTTTTTTTTACAAAGTGTGACAATGGAGGGAGGGGGGGGGGGGGAGTAAAAATATGCTAAAAATTGAGCGACGTCATATGTGGACGACCTGACAATAAATAAGAATATGTACGTTTTTTCTTCTTATTTTCCCTTGTCGTGTCCCCCATGAGAACTTCACTGTAGTTAGTGCCCTTGTAGGGAGGCTACATACAAGTATGCATGCATCCGTGCAGCCGTGGTTTCTGTAGCAATCTATTCTAAATTATAAGATTTGTAACCCCGTACACAGCCTCGAAATGGTGGCATCTGTCAACACGTCACACGCAGCAGTAGTCCTATAATGTCCTGGCCCCCTCAGAGACCCCCCTGAACTACGCATGCTTATTAACAATCTTCAATCAATCACTCAATCAATACCCTTTAGCTCCCCAAGTAGCGTAGACCGTCAACAAACAAAAAACCTAGTCCTTCTATCACGTGACATCAGCTCAAGTCCTTCTATCACGTGACATCAGCTCAAGTTCTGTCCACGTCTTCCTTATAATTTTCACTTCTGTCTCCAGTTCTCTTCTCTATGCGTGTGCGTGTGTGTGTTTGTCTCTACCTCTGCCTCTCTTGCCCTGTCGATTCCACAACAATGACTGCCTCGTAATGTAACGCAAATAAATAAAAGCGCGGGAACCATCTACTGTTTTACATAAACTGTTTCTTAACCACGGATCCAAGAATTCCCTGTGGGGTGTGAGACCCATCTTCTAGCTGTGCTAGCTTATAGCTTAGTTTTGTGACGATATTTTAGCTGTGTCCTTTTATTCCTCTTCTTTCTTGTGGTGAAGTGGGATGTTATAAATATTTATAGGGGACTTAGTGTACTGACTGAGATCAGCTGTGAAGGTATATATATCTAATAAGAGTAGTGTATTATATATAACCTTACTTGCTACCACATATCTATATATCTCAGTCAGAATTATTCTGGAATAGTGTGATGACTACGTTATGTGTCTAGGGTATGTGTATGATGAAGTGTAAGTCACAACAACAGACAGATAAACAATTTAATGTAATCCACTACTCTTAACCTCTGTGACCACTCAACATACAATATAAATGAGAATATTTAAAGAATTTCACGCGTAACTTTTCAAATAACAATATGTATTCATTACTGGCATGAATGAATATGTGTCCTGATTCAACTACAAGGGAACCAGGAATCACAATCAATTTAAATTACAAGTTATGTACAGAATGTATTTAATATGAATATTGTAGTGACATATATTATTACAAATGTTCTATGTGTGTCAGTTGTGTAGTAGTAAAATGAGGTAATACTGGTTTTGTTTTGTTCAAGCTATGTTGGTATTTGTCATCATGACTTCAATAGTTTGTCTTTTGGGACTAGTATTGGAGATGTTCTCAGTTCCTGATATTAAGACAATTAAATTCCCCTCTTAATGTTAATTTTATAAAGTCATTTCAAGATGAGGGGACATAATGTTGAGCTCAGCTGGCCAAGTTAGCTTATCTGGCGTGATGGCGGCAGGAAAGGACTCCTCTGCTAGAATTCTCCTCTGGGCTCTGGAGACACCTCACTGATAGCTAAAAGGACCAAGGAGTATGCTGTCCGACACTGGATTCAGCAAAGCTCTGACCAGGTGCTGCTCAGTACCATCAAGACCACTGTCCCTGAAATCAAGAAGGATGTACCTTCTACTTCATAACTAACTTATACTCTCTTTTACACTGATCACAATACAGCACAAACATTGAGTTCAGAGCGTTAGGCCAACTGTCAGCTTCATCTGAAATACTTTATACCAGTATTAACCTCCTTAATGGTTACTACGCCTCTGCAATTCCAGCATTATTTCTTTGTAGTCAATCATCTAGGTGTCAGTGTACTGTTTGGCCATTCCATGCCGTTTTACTTTCCTCCGACACCCTCTGTTCAGGCTGGAGCATTATAGGCTTTACCTAACGTTTGCCACTGAACTACACATATATATACAGGCATAAATTAACAATTTACATTCAATTTTCATTAAAAGATACTGAATGGTTCAAGCTTACCACAATTTCATGGAAATAAACACAGATACGTTGATTAGCAATGATTCTGGCACAATTACTGGCACAAATTTCCATCTGCTTATGTTCCAGGCTTTTATTTTAGCAAAATTGTGAGCTGGCTTCAACGCACTGATGCTTTATCAAGCTTATTTAAACAAGTGGTTTCGAACTAACGCTCCCAAGTGTGTATATCATCATTTCTAGCCACTGAGGCCCCGTTTCGACAAGTGTTTGAAAAAATGTTACCTTTCCCCGTTTCCCCTAACAACGAAAGATAGTATTTATAGTCCGACCAATCGTGGTTAGGCTTTCATTTGTTGCGCTCCAATCAATTGGGAGTTTAAATGGTAGGCTATTTATGTAACGTAAGGTTTTTTCAAACACGTTATAAAAAAAATTTTATGAGCAGAAATGATTCCATGCTGTCAGGCATCCTCACTATTTTATTTTGGGTATAATTTATTAATTCCTGGACTATTTGCGTAACGTTTACATATTATTTGTCAGCAAGCCCTAAGGAACCCAAAAATACTAATTTAAAGGAGCTACGTGGCTGCGTTCAAAATATGTATTTTCTACCTCCTGTTTCGAAGATGTGCTGTCTGGGTACTGTTATGTTTTCAACCGTAAACCCATCTAATGTTGTCTTTCCTAATAAGAGTTTTTTATGATTTATAAACCTAACTCTGGGAAAGGGTAGTGTATTTTATCACTGTCCGTCTGAAAAAAAATTAGTGCATGTAGACTTACACGCGTGATGGCGGCATTTGTGTATCGCGCGACGCGTGTTGCATGCGTTCCTGATTTTCAGCCCTCCCCTCTCTCTGTATCCTTTTGTCCATCTGTTCGTTCGTTTTGGTAACGCAGTGTAGAAAAAGACATGAATGGAATTAAAATTTAGGTCAACTTGCATATTTCAAGGTTTTTCTTAGAAAGGCAGCACATTTTATTGTGTGTTTGGGAAACGCTTGTTGCAGAAACCATATCGACGTGTAAAACGTTACATTTGCTTACGCAGTAAGAAAACAAATCGATGTACAGTCTATTGTTTGTGTTTCCGATTACCTTCCTTCACTTTTTTTTATTACTCTATGAGGCAGCATTTATTAGGCTTTATATTTACTTGATCATTTCCCGTTATCAGTGTGGATTGAAAATACTTAACCACGTCACAGCTTTCTCGTTTCATCCATTTTACGCACTTTCACAAACTTGTGCCAGATTAAAGCCAGTATGGGGACGCAGAATAGCGATGGCAAGATTTGAGGGATAAGTTTGCAGATGGCTTCCCCAGTCTGTATAAGAGTAAACGTAAAGAACATAGCCATATATGGTTATGTTTCATTGTATGACATGATATTCTTAGAATATCTTACATTATGAGGGTGAAAGTAATATTTACAATCCCTACCCACTACGTTCTAGCTCAGAGATTGGTTTAATTGAGAGCAGAAAATAGACATTCGTTCCGATTGGAAGCTTTGTCGGAAAATGCAACGTGGAGCCTTGGAGGAAAAATGAAATATAACCTAGCAAACTCGGAGGAAGAAACAGACTGCATTGCTAAATGTCAAAATAGCAACTCCCGAGAGAGAGCCAGAAAAGAATAGGAATTAAATTCCATACGAAAGGACCAGATTGAGCATTTGGGCATCTTCGAAACTCAAGAAGAAAACCCGACCTTCTAAATACAGACTGGAGACCTAGGAATCGGAGCACCCGTCATAAGAGGGATTCTAAAATTACCCCAGACCAAGTGTTCGAGGCATCTAAGCAAGTTACCGTGTCTATTCTAAAACTGTGCCGGAGATTTTATTTCCCAAATTGGGGTGAGCTGTAACATGTATTTTACAATTTGAATTTGATATGTTTGTACTTGCAAGTGGTTGTAAAAGTCCATACGAGGCTGGCAACCCCAGCATATGAAAATAATATATTCATAACCACCACAGCATGTGCTGGTGATTGCTTCATGCTAGTTCTCATAGGAAACCAAAAGCAGAGGTGAACCCCCCCCCCCCCCCCCCCCAGACTTCGAATGGAGGAGAAAGTGGGCGATGATAACATCATCATATGCATAGTTCATATTATCATTTTGTGAGTTATATGTAAACTTAACCATGTTCCTTCAGGCACAAGCCATTGCATTCGCCGCTGTCCGGAAACAAATTTTTCATTAAATAAACTTACAATTTAATGGTGATTTCTCATCATATTCCCTGAGTTATGATGCATTCTCAGGGAAGATAAATTTTCTGAGAGACAAAAATTGGTGGACGGACAACAGAAAAGGCGCCTGATTAATATCAGAAAAACAAAGACTCAGCAGAGGCGTTTGTTTCTTTTGTTTCTTCTAAAGATTGTGGTAGAAGACTACAAGATCTGATTGTGGTACGAGTCTGCAAGACCATTTGTGGTACAATTCAACGATTCAAATCTGTGATTCAGATGCTTGTTGTTGACACTAGACGGCAACGTTTGACGGGCCTGTGGAGATACTAGCACTGACACCAGGAGAGTTACCCCCTGCAAACATCGCCCGGGACGTGCCTTCGTCACAGAAAATGGATTAAAGAAAACAGAAGCAGCCGCATTCAGAGATCTGGCATGTCATACTTGTAGAAGGACAGCTTTCTAAGAACTCTGTAACCATAATCAATGCCCACCTTAACCTCAATGACGACAAACTTTATTCTACAGCACATCTATCACCCATATTCATTTTACTTCTGTTAACATAATTGATAATTAAATTTGTTACATTTTATTTTACAAAGCCTTAGTTGATTCGGTTATTACAGAGAGAAGTGCACACGTATGAATCAATATCTTTAATATATATCGAGCAAATAAGAGGAGTTTTATTGTTAATTCAGTTGGGGGTTTGTGCGAGTTAAATTAAATTATATAATACCTCTTCACAACAGTAGGCGGGCAGATACAAGTTAACATTGCTAAGACACATTCAGCATTGTTCTTGACTTCTGAAATATCTTGTGAACAATCCCTCAAATTAAAAGCATCATCACACTTCTATCTGCATCTCTACCAAGAGTAATCTTGTGCGAAGGTACATATCTGTGAAGACCCACATTAGATACTCTAGATTTTGGCCATTGTTTGCCAATACTGCAGAGCAAGGGGAGGCAATCCATGACTAAAACAGTACGGGAAAAAATTACACACGAGTTCGCTTAGTCGAGACATGCATGTTCAAATATTAATAATAACTTGTATATCCAAAATTATTCTCTCCGGATTTTTTACATGCATATTACCTCAGGTAATGTACGGTTTACACACACGCGCGCGCTGACACACATACACGACCCTGGTAATGAATGATTACACGTGGAATTACATTTGGTTTTCTCTACAGATCTACAGTCCAAATCTGACCCACATCAGGACAAAGTCAAACAGACGGGAAGGATTGCTGGGATACCATTATTTCCCCGCCAGATTTCAACGAGAAAGGAAATTGAATTGAGTCCCTCCAAGGTCGTAAAGCTCGCAGGGGGAAAAAAAACGTAAGCATACTCAAAATACCACAAATCACAGAAGGAAACACACGAGTACGCTATCACCCGTTTATGATATCCGTTTTCGCTCCCTATAAAGCATGCAGCATCCACTACAGTTGGTCACATAGCAGACAGCCTGCACCAATGCGTTCATACACGTCTGCAGTTGTGGTTTCTACCACAGCTTTTGAACGCCTTGGCGCTGGTTTAATTTTAAGAGGACTTGCTGCAGAAGTGGTTTACGCTTCACGAGAAGTTAAACAAGAAATGATGATGACTTCATCAGCCTATTACATCTTCGCGTTGGCTGAAGTACTTACTTACTCAGTAAGTATTTCCTCTTCTACCCTGGGGTGTAGAGGTTTGCCAGAGAGAGTGCCATACTATCCTATCGGCTGTCTTCCTCCTGGCCTGGTTCCAATCTAGTTCTCAGTCCTTCAGAGATTGTCTAATGTTGTCCTCCCAGCGAACTCTGGGTCGTCCTGGAGGTCTGGATCCCTGGCTCTTAGTTTCCATTTTTGTCGTGGTAGTCAATCTTCCCACCGTTCGCAGACATAGCCTAACTATCGTAATTGAGACTGTTCCACTGTTGCCTCTTACGATTTCTGCCTATTTTACTTTAATGGAGTTATTTCAACCTTATTGTACATTTTTCTAGCTATTATATAAAATCGGTTAGGTCAAGGCCGGTCAAAACTTGGCACATTCAAACGTACCATCAAAGAGATGCATTCAAAGTTTCATCTCAATGTAGAACGCAGCGATTTTGACCGTCAAAGATTTCAAACGCGACAAATATAGAATACGATTTCGATGATGGTAAATAAAAGTGGTTTTCAAAAAATGGCATGCAAGAATAACTATAAACACGTTATAAAATATTGCGTTTTTTTTTAAATCTTATTCTAATAATTTTGTTTATGTTCTTTCTCTCCTTAATGCGAAAACAAAATCGAGCAAGGGAGGTAAAAAAGGCAAAGTGGAGGAAACTATTTCCATCATAATGACAAAACAAGCACATTGAATGCGCGCAGATTCTTCAACGAGTGAGGACTGAATATGCATGCATGATGTAAAAATGTTTCACGTATCAGAACAAATCAACTGGGACATACAATTACTGTTCCATTCACCGTATTTGGATTCAATAACAGGCGCAACATTCCTTTGGGACACCTTGTGAAGCCTGTACATTCTAAAGGGGGGAGGGGGCGCGTCGATGTTGGATGATATGAGTACAACGACTCGTCCTCTGGGAGAGCATCACACTTTGAAGGCACTGCCGGAACAAATCTGCCCGGGACGGGTAACTTCATTGAGAACGTGTATGAGCGAGATCGTGAAGCCAGATTGATAAATGCTGTTTGTCCGTGGTACAGCATCACTGGAGCGTTCGGCCCGCACGAGCATGGGCTCAGCATAAAGGCACAACACTGGCACTTTTGTTGAGAGATATACCCAAAGAATGAAGCCAGCGGGAATCAATCAAATAAGTGGCTAAAACGTCTGTTGAACTTCCGTAACAAGCTGTATTCAAACATTCAAAATTTAATAAAACGGGGCGGGGGGTGCATATTGAGAAGATCTGCATGAAAGGACATTCCACAAAAAGCAGAAGACCGGATCCGCTGCTGCAGTGCAAAGAGAGGTCAATTTCTGCGACCTATGCCCTAATTCTAATACAGATCCATTAATCAATACGTTGGAGAATTATGGAGTGGCTGAAAAATGTACTCTTCTTTTAAATGCATACATATGTATTTACACACATACGTGCGAACACACACAACAGGGGTTGTATTACTAACAAAGTTTAAACAAAATGTCATAATGAAAGTTGAGTCAATTAAAGCCGAAATAATTATAGAACTTTTACAAGTCTACAGCTGTGAAAGGATCACATAACTTGGTGACGTATTACAGAAAATTGTGAAAAGAATCAAAGAACTTGGTGACGTTGTACACAAAACAGAAATGTTTATTTTTAGCCCATTTAAACATAAAACGGTGTCCCCTAAAACTGGTTTCTCATTTGCTTTGTGTGGACCAAAAAATATCTTTCAATTATAAAAAAAAATTCACAGGTCGCAGAAATTGACCTCTCATTGCACTGCATCAGCGAATACGCTCTTCTGCTCTTTGGGGGATGTCGTTTCATGCAGATCTTCTCTATATGCACCCCCCCCCTCCCCCCGGCAGATAGTATAACGCTCTGACATTTCTCTTTTCTTCAACACTTCCACAAATTTCTAGACAAGTGCGTGCTAGGAATGTTGTCAACCAGCAAAGACCACACCAACAACAACAAAATAACACCCATCACTCTCCTAACGGTAGTTATTACAGAGTCCGGTCACGTGGTGCGAGCAGCCCGGACATTAAGTGAGTCTGGACTTCCCCCCAGCAGACGTAGCGACACGCCATTAGGATTACAGTAATCACTGGAGACCTCTTCGGTCCAGTTGAGAGGACTGCCTGTGTTTGACGTTCGTGAGCGGTCAAACGGGCTAATTATGCCGTAGAGACTCGGATTTGAACAAGGGTGAAGATTAGAGTCACAGAAACGCTGAGACCTGAGCATAACAAATTTTCGGGAACAGGAACACACACACACACACACAAACACACGCACACACACACACACACAATCTGGGGTGACAAAGTGAAAGGGTGACAAAGTGAAAGGGTGACAAAGTGAAAGGGTGACAAAGTGAGAGGGTGACAAAGTAAGAGGGTGATAAAGTGAAAGGGTGACAAAGTGAAAGGGTGACAAAGTGAAAGGGTGACAAAGTGAAAGGGTGACAAAGTGAGAGGGTGACAAAGTGAGAGGGTGACAAAGTGAAAGGGTGACAAAGTGAAAGGGTGACAAAGTGAAAGGGTGACAAAGTGAAAGGGTGACAAAATGAAAGGGTGACAAAGTGAAAGGGTGACAAAGTGAAAGGGTGACAAAGTGAAAGGGTGACAAAGTGAAAGGGTGACAAAGTGAAAGGGTGACAAAGTGAAAGGGTGACAAAGTGAAAGGGTGACAAAGTGAAAGGGTGACAAAGTGAAAGGGTGACAAAGTGAAAGGGTGACAAAGTGAAAGGGTGACAAGGTGAAAGGGTGACAAAGTGAAAGGGTGACAAAGTGAAAGGGTGACAAAGTGAAAGGGTGACAAGGTGAAAGGGTGACAAGGTGAAAGGGTGACAAAGTGAAAGGGTGACAAAGTGAAAGGGTGACAAAGTGAAAGGGTGACAAGGTGAAAGGGTGACAAGGTGAAAGGGTGACAAGGTGAAAGGGTGACAAGGTGAAAGGGTGACAAAGTGAAAGGGTGACAAAGTGAAAGGGTGACAAAGTGAAAGGGTGACAAGGTGAAAGGGTGACAAAGTGAAAGGGTGACAAGGTGAAAGGGTGACAAAGTGAAAGGGTGACAAGGTGAAAGGGTGACAAAGTGAAAGGGTGACAAAGTGAAAGGGTGACAAGGTGAAAGGGTGACAAAGTGAAAGGGTGACAAGGTGAGAGGGTGACAACATTCAAGTATAACGTAAAAGGTAAAGGTAGTCGCATAACGGATACCGCCGCAGGGGGGGTGAAGAGTTAGAGATTTCGCTAAACTAGATCCAGCATCGAGAGGTAGAGTGATCAATTCCTTTCCTCGCTGCCTTTTCCGTCCCTAACTCCAGAGCAAAGTCAGGTACCCATTTACAGATGGGTAGATTGGAGCGTGTCGATACCGTGAATGGAACCTGGGACCTTTGCCGCGTCAGATCAGCACTCAAGTATAGGTAAGACCCAATAAGATTTTTTGGCATGGGGAACAGGGTGGAGTATACTTAAATACATTTAACGTTTTAAAAATGCATATATAATCATCATCATCATTTTCCCAAGCGTTCCTTACGGAGCATGGACCCACCACTGCAGCAAGCCTGCACCAAGCGCCCCCAGCACAGCCTCATATATCATAATCAAAAAACAAAAACAAAAAAAGCAAGACAGCATTAACTTAATCAATGAAAAAAGAAAGCCAAGAAGGCACAAATCACACAAGTCTAGACAGTTTCAATCACTCATCAGCTCCACACAAGGAGCACAGGCTTCAACAAATTCACGCCGAAGTCCGGCTGTCTGCTGCCATCCACTCAAGATCTTGCTTACGCCCTTTCACCTTGTGTCGCAGAGTCCCAGGATGTCCACCTTGTAGAATATGAACTACTTGCTGTGGGCGACGTGGTCGTATTTGTCAACGTTGTTTTGGCTTGACGTTTCTACAAGATGTGGCATCCGGGTTACATGTCCAACATTCCTTAGTGGCCATATACGACATGCTTGCTAGGCTACAGATTTACTATTCTTAGCTCCCCCATTCGGCCGGTAATACACGGGGAAAGACCATTATAAAGTAATAAAAAATAATAAAAACAAGGTTTTTAACTCTTGAAGGCTGAGAGACCGGTATTCAGGTCCAACAACTGTCCCATCCAACGCTTGAAGGCTGAGAGTCCAGTATTCAGGTCCAACAACTGTCCCATCCAACTCTTGAAGGCTGAGAGACCAGTATTCAGGTCCAACAACTGTCCCATCCAACTCTTGAAGGCTGAGAGACCAGTATTCAGGTCCAACAACTGTCCCATCCAACTCTTGAAGGCTGAGACACCAGTATTCAGGTCCAACAACTGTCCCATCCAACTCTTGAAGGCTGAGAATCCAGTATTCAGGTCCAACAACTGTCCCATCCAACTCTTGAAGACTTGAGAGACCAGTATTCAGGTCCAACAACTGTCCCATCCAACTCTTGAAGGCTGAGAGACCAGTATTCAGGTCCAACAACTGTCCCATCCAACTCTTAAAGACTGAGAGACCAGTATTCAGGTCCAACAACTGTCCCATCCAACTCTTGAAGGCTGAGAGTCCAGTATTTAGGTCCAACAACTGTCCCATCCAACTCTTGAAGGCTGAGAGACCAGTATTCAGGTCCAACAACTGTCCCATCCAACTCTTGAAGGCTGAGAATCCAGTATTCAGGTCCAACAACTGCCCCATCCAACTCTTGAAGGCTGAGAGTCCAGTATTCAGGTCCAACAACTGTCCCATCCAACTCTTGAAGGCTGAGAGACCAGTATTCAGGTCCAACAACTGTCCCATCCAACTCTGAAGCTGAGAGACCAGTTTCCAGGTCCCAACTCATATTCAGGTCCAACAACTGTCCCATCCAACTCTTGAAGGCTGAGAGACCAGTATTCAGGTCCAACAACTGTCCCATCCAACTCTTGAAGACTGAGAGACCAGTATTCAGGTCCAACAACTGTCCCATCCAACTCTTGAAGGCTGAGAGACCGGTATTCAGGTCCAACAACTGTCCCATCCAACTCTTGATGGCTGAGAGACCAGTATTCAGTCCAACAACTGACTGAGAGACCAGTATTCAGGTCCAACAACTGTCCCATCCAACTCTTGAAGGCTGAGAATCCAGTATTCAGGTCCAACAACTGTCCCATCCAACTCTTGAAGACTGAGAGACCAGTATTCAGGTCCAACAACTGTCCCATCCAACTCTTGAAGGCTGAGAGACCAGTATTCAGGTCCAACAACTGTCCCATCCAACTCTTGAAGGCTGAGAGACCAGTATTCAGGTCCAACAACTGTCCCATCCAACTCTTGATGGCCGAGAGACCAGTATTCAGGTCCAACAACTGTCCCATCCAACTCTTGAAGGCTGAGAGACCATTATTCAGGTCCAACAACTGTCCCATCCAACTCTTGAAGACTAAGAGATCAGTATTCAGGTCCAACAACTGTCCCATCCAACTCTTGACGGCTGAGAGACCAGTATTCAGGTCCAACAACTGTCCCATCCAACTCTTGAAGGCTGAGAGACCAGTATTCAGGTCCAACAACTGTCCCATCCAACTCTTGAAGACTGAGAGACCAGTATTCAGGTCCAACAACTGTCCCATCCAACTCTTGAAGACTAAGAGACCAGTATTCAGGTCCAGCAACTGTCCCATCCAACTTTTGAAGACTGAGAGACCAGTATTCACGTCCAACAACTGTCCCATCCAACTCTTGAAGGCTGAGAGTCCAGTATTCAGGTCCAACAACTGTCCCATCCAACTCTTGAAGGCTGAGAGACCAGTATTCAGGTCCAACTGTCCCTTCCAACTCTTGAAGGCTGAGAGACCAGTATTCAGGTCCAACAACTGTCCCATCCAACTCTTGAAGGCTGAGAGACCAGTATTCAGGTCCAACAACTGTCCCATCCAACTCTTGAAGGCTGAGAGTCCAGTATTCAGGTCCAACAACTGTCCCATCCAACTCTTGAAGGCTGAGAGACCAGTATGCAGGTCCAACTGTCCCTTCCAACTCTTGAAGAACGGAAGTCCAGTTTCTGGGGCCGGTAAATCTAAACTAAGGTTTCGTTTTGCTTTGTACCAATTTTATATGTTATTCATTCTCAATCAGTTTACTTTATAGTAGTAGCCCTCCTTCAGTCATAACTCACTATGGGAACGCGCCCCTGAGGTGATTGCCCTCATCTGTTTTCTTTTCTCTTCTGCTTGTTATGAGAGCTTTTCGCCCAAAAAGAGGCGCCGTAGGGAGCATCGCCACTTGGTACTATTGGCAGATACAGGAGCAAGTGGGAAGCAGAGCATCCAGGCCACACAAAAAAGATGATGCACATTACCAGCTCAGCAGAAGTGAAAAAGTAGTAATCTTCAGTCTTTAACAGACTGGGGACGCCATCTATTCAACAAGCTAAAGATAGGAACTACCGATGAGTGTAACTGTGACACTGATCTATTCAACAAGCTAAAGATAGGAACTACCGATGAGTGTAACTGTGGCACTGATCTATTCAACAAGCTAAAGATAGGAACTACTGATGAGTGTAACTGTGGCACTGATCCATTCAACAAGCTAAAGATAGGAACTACCGATGAGTGTAACTGTGGCAGTGATCTATTCAACAAGCTAAACATAGGAACTACCGATGAGTGTAACTGTGGCACTGATCTATTCAACAAGCTAAAGATAGGAACTACCGATGAGTGTAACTGTGGCACTGATCTATTCAACAAGCTAAAGATAGGAACTACCGATGAGTGTAACTGTGGCACTGATAAAATGTCTGCTGAACATCTGCTTCAGAGGTGTCAAACATATGAGGAACAGAGAAGGCGCACGTTGCCATCATCAGTACCACTCCTGGAAAAAAAAAAACTACTGAGATACCAACAGCTTCAAGCTGACCAATGTCTTTTTTTAAAACATATTCAAGTTGACGTCTGAGAGTGTATGAAGAACAACATCACACCAAATACAATCAATTGTTAACAACAATATGATGACAAATAAAACGCAAAAAGAAACAATTAAGTTACGCTGAGCGCTTCAGTTATAACCGAAAGTTATGTTTAACAGGATAAACTCTCTGCCGACATGGCGGATAAGCGAGGAAAATAAAGCTCATCTGATGATTTCCGCTCGCCTCCAATTTATTTTTTAATTTAGGGCAGGGGGAGAGTTTCACAGGGTGGGGCTGAAGGAGATAAAAGACAATCTAGGAGTGGAAGAAACAAAAAATGACAGATAAGACAGACACAATTTTCGTAGTTCATTTTTAAAATGGGTTAAATTTCTCATTATGGATTAAATGTCCAGAGTTATGTTTTTTAATTTCTGCTATCCAGTGGCTTTCATAATATCATGTTTTTTTTTTTTTTGGTTTTTTTTTTTTGTTCCTTCCCGACTACTTCAGGTTCTTCTTCTTTTGCTGTTTGTGTTGTTTCATATCTTATTTTATTTTTCGTACTTTTTATTACCCCCGGGGTTTCTATCTGCTGTCGTCAGTTCCTGATCTACAGTTTTGAATTTCATTTAAGCTTGTCTGTTAAATTACTTTAATAATTGTTCATTCGTTTTTTGTTTTGTTTTTTAATTTTGTTGCTTAATTTCTTTGCTCTGGATATAATTTTTTTCCTTGTTCTGTATATTTTACATTCCTTTTTCCTCGCGTTATTCGTGTTTTATCTTCCCTTTCATCCTTTTGTGTCGCTCATCTTTTTACTGTTTTTTTCCCAGGTATTTGCACAATCCTTTGTCTTTTTCTGTCAACCTATCTATATTGATCATTTCTGACTCCTGCTTGTGACTGGCCAGCGAAAGGTTAAACCCCGAAACGTCTCATTTTTAGTTTATCTCTCAAGTGTAAAACCGACTACAGACAATTTATGTTTGTTTTGTCTTTTTTTTTTTACATGCTCGCTTTAGATAAGACATATATCCAGTCTGTGTCTGGCATTAGCGTATGTTTGCCCTTCCTTTACTATCAGGCTGAGTGTGATCAGAAGATGCGGACAGCGTTGGCGTAGTTGGGGTGGTCATTGTCAGGACAGGTCGTTTTCAGGGCTTCATCATGCTAGAAAATAATGTTAGTCCTTGTAGGGGCTTAGTATATATCAACAGTCTCCTTCAGTGTTATAAAGAACCAATCCTGACATACGGGAGTGAGTCATGGACAATTAGTTAACAACTAGGGAAAGCACTTGAAACCACGGAGCTGTGGTTTTACAGAAGAATGTTAAAAACACCATTGACAGCCAAAATGAGTAATGAGGATGTCCTGAAAGAGACCTATGCACAAAGGAAACTAATTTCACAAGTTAGAAAGAAGAATCCACTTTTTTGGGCATGTTATGAGAAGAGGAAAGCTGGAACATATCGCAACAACAGGTAAGATTGAAGGAAAAAGAGATAGGGGATGCAAATACTGGACAGTTTGACATCATGACATGGAAAGAAGTCAACAACAGAATTGATAAATTGTATTGGAGACAGGAAGTTGTGGAGAGACATGATCTCCTATGCCACTAGGCATGGTACTTGAAGAAGAAGAAGTACTCCAGTTAACAGAACTCACTTTGTTTTGAATGGCAAATTGCACTCTGATATAATCAACGGACGCAAGTCTAGGTTTAAAGTAACGTGCCTCAACACAAAAAGACAAAACCCGCAAGGAAAAGAATCCCAAATAAGATCTGGTGTGGGGACCGGGTTGTCAGGCCACAGTCACTAGTGAATTTATTGTGCTCTTCTAGTGATGATTTCATTATAGCAGATCTTGGCTGGATTTCTGTGAGGTTTTTCCCATCAAGAGCGTCCGATTGGCAGCGTGGGTAACAGCGCTGGCCTCTCACGGCAAAGATACCGGGTTCGAAACTCGGTGACGTCACGCTCCAGTCTACCCAGCGATAAATGGGTACATGAGGAAAGGAACCAGTCACTCCACCACTCAAAGGTGGACATAGCATAGTGAAGTCTCTAACATTTCACTCACCTACAGCAGTATCTGCTATAAACTGCCTTTTTTTCTCATCTCCATCATGTGTTATGATACATCGAAAGTAGTAGAATTTCTTAACTCGTTTCTGTAGAAGGCAGTTTTAAAACTAACAAACTGTAGGTTAAAGTAAGCTATAAGTTAGCACAACTGCCGCACAGTGCAGGTTGGGCCAGACAAACAAGATCAACAGAATCATAAAACGCCGACAAATCATAGCGGACAACTAATTGTGAAAACACTTTCTGGGAACAAAACCTACAAGCAGCATACTCACATTCACAGTATTCTAATTAAAAACAGTACAAACGTCAAAATATGTTGGAAATGCACACATAAGAAGAGTCAGAGAGAGAGAGAGAGAGATGAGGAGAGAGAGAGAGCAGGAGAGTAAGAGGAGTCAAGCTATGGCTTGGGCACTTGTTTTTTTGTTAAGGCGTTGACTGAGAGAGAGGTTGGAGCATTCTGTGAGAGAGAGAGAGGGAGAGAGAGAGAGAGAGGAGAGAGAGAGAGAGAGAGTGAAAGAGAGGCAGGCAGATAGATAGATAGATAGATAGATAGATAGATAGATAGATAGATGGATGGATGGATGGATGGATGGATGGATGGATGGATGGATGGATGGACGGACGGACGGACGGACGGACGGACGGACGGACGGACGGACGGACAGACAGACAGACAGACAGACAGACAGACAGACAGACAGACAGACAGACAGACAGACAGACAGACAGACAGACAGATAGATAGATAGATAGATAGATAGATAGATAGATAGATAGATAGATAGATAGATAGATAGATAGATAGATAGATAGATAAAGGCCGGAGGGCGTGATAGTAATAGTAATGTCAAGAAAGTTGACAGATACTGTGGAGATGAGGGAGGTGAACTTTTACCAATTTGATGTGTTCTAATCATGGTCTGCTTCTCAACGCGATGTCTTAAAATGTTTGTTTTTTCCTTATATATCTTTTTAATGTACACACTTTACAGGCGACATATGTCACGTGTTCCCTAAGTTCCGTAACTGTACCTTCAACACCATCATTGCAGCAGGAACCAACTATAACCACACAATACGACAGGGGAAACAATTAGAAACAATAAAGGCTCTTTTCAGGGCTTCGTGGGGCTAGCTGAGAGAAACTAGCAGTCATGTTCAGGGCCTCGCCGTGCTAGCTGAGAGAAACTAGCAGTCATGTTCAGGGCCTCGCCGTGCTAGCTGAGAGAAACTAGCAGTCATGTTCAGGGCCTCGCCGTGCTAGCTGAGAGAAACTAGCAGTCATGTTCAGGGCCTCGCCGTGCTAGCTGAGGAAACTAGCAGTCACATTCAGGGGCTCGCCGTGCTAGCTGAGAGAAACTAGCAGTCATATTCAGGGCGTCGCCGTGCTAGCTGGGAGAAACTAGCAGTCATGTTCAGGGCTTCACCGCGCTAGCTACAGAAACTAGGAGTCATTTTCAGGGCTTCACGGTGCTAGCTACAGAAACTAGCAGTAATTTTCAGGGCGTCACCGTGCTAGCTGACAGAAACTAGCAGTCATTTTCAGGGCCTCGCCGTGCCAGCTGACAGAAACTAGCAATCATTTTCACGATTAGCCCCTTTCTCAGTGCCTTATTGTGCTAGCTGACATAATCTAGTAGTCTGTTTTATGCCTTTAAATGTATAAACACTGCGCTTGAGCAATTTTTTGAATGGCCATTATGCTCTGATATAACCGACATATTTCTGTCTAGGTTGAAAAATGTGTGCTTCTTTAAAAGAAAACATGGGAAAAAACACATTCATATAACGATAGGAAGGAAAAAGACAACGCAAAAGTATTCCAAAGACATGAACAAGAAAATTCCAGGTGGCAGCACCGCCTAGCTAACAGGTTAACCAATAATAAGAGTAGGAATAATAATAATAGAGGCAAAGGTAGTCCCACAGCAGACAGAGCCATAGGGGAGTGAAGTGTTAGAGACTTCGCTATATTAGATCCATCTTCGAGAGGTAGGGTGACCAGTTCCCTTACTCGCTGATTTTGCCTTCCCAAATACAAGAGCAGAGTCAGGTACCCATTTACAGCTAGGTAGACTTGAGCATGACGTCACCGTGCTTCGAACCCGGTAGTTTTACCGAGAGAGGCCATAGCTCTAACCAATTTGCCAATCAAATAATAATAAATAAAGAGAGAACTACTTGCTAGAATCAATTTCTACAAGGATAATTCAAGGAGGTGTGTTCTGTCTGATCCACACCTACGGTTACAGAAATTCGACGCGTCTAATAACTCACGAACACTATCCTGGAAATAGTACCTCCCTGGAGAGTACAGACAAAAGGACCTTAATACAGTACTCTTTTTACAGAGGAGCCAAAAGTGTCTCCACGCCAGAACCGCCATGGGTGCTCGGAATTGACCAGACCATTTCCCCCGACACAAATCAAAGAGTGTATCAGCTTACACACTACACCGACCGACATAACTACGCTATCTCTCATTTTAACAAAACCCATGGAACAGTATATCTAACTATTTCCTTCTTTCATTCATTACCATTGTCAGCTCCCCGTGGAGCATAGGCCTTCAACAAACTCGTGTCAATTCCTCCTGTCATGTGCCATCCAGCTCAATGTTTTCTTTATTCCTTTCATTTCTGTCTCCATGTTTCTTCTCCGTTTTTTTCGGTTAACCTCTCTTACCATTGGTGGATTCCAAAACAAGGACTGGCCTAGTAACGCTATCAACAGGTTCCTCACTTGTGTCACATCCCTCGCCAGTCTATTCATCTTGTGTCACATCCATCGCCAGTCTATTCATCTTGTGTCACATCCATCGCCAGTCTATTTATCTTGTGTCACATCCCTCGTCAGTCTATTCATCTTGTGTCGCATCCATCGCCAGTCTATTCCTCTCATATCTTCTTTCACCGACCAGTCACTATTTTTTTTGTTTAAAGTCTCCACCTGACAGTAACCCGCCTACTTCAGCCTGGACTATTGTTGTAGAGCCAAGGCTGCTGAGCTTCTCGTTCTTTTGCAGCCAATACCAAGTTGAAGACTCCTTGGTATTATCTACACTGTAGATCTAGGCTGTTCTTTTTGCATTTTTGCCATTTCGAAACGTATTGAGTTGAAGTCATGAGCTCCAGTTTCTCCTGCTTGGCTTGCATTTAAAGGACAGTCACATCTGGTCCCAAGCTAGGAGTAAGATGCACGTGACAAGCTGTGCATTCCCCGCCATCCAAGGGAGCTTTCCAGATATGCAGAGCTGAAACACTGTACTCTAGTTCTGGGCTGTCCCAAGGAATTGTCACGTCCTGCATAGAGCCACTTCTCAGGTCCCGCTGTCTTTGGGTTCATAGTGAGATCCTCCTGCATGTAGTCAACCAGGTCAAAGCCAAAGAATCACGTCTAGGGCTCAAGTGACTCCTCCAAGCTTAGTGTGCAATGCTGGATTCTCAACAAGTTTCACCACAGGGGGAATCCCTGGAAGTACGTGGATGATTTCAACAGTCACTGAGGGTGTAATTAGCCTCACAGAGGTTCACTTCCACATATGTATACTATTGCATTGTGCATATCTGGTGGTCACATAAGGATGATTCCAGATATGCCTGGAATGTAAATATAGCACTAAAAGATAAAGGCAGACCCACATCAGAAACTGTCGTAGGGGAGTGAAGTGTAAGAGACTTCACCATACTAGGTCGAGCTTCCTGAGGTGAGGCGACCAGTTACCTACCTCGCTGCCTTTGCCTTCACTAACTCAAGAGCAACAACGAAAGAATAAGGGTACTTATCCCTCAGGCATGTCGTACAAGGCTACTAGTATGAGGGTGTACATGAGACATCATGTAAAAACAGATTGCTACAGACACTGCCGCTGCTAGAACATGTGAATGCTTGGTGCAGTGTTGGTCACGTGCTCCATTAGCAACAAAAAGGAAATTGATGATGTGACGTCAACAACAGCTGGGTAGACTGGAGTGCGACGCTTTCATATTTTTTTTTAATGTAAAAATTTTGCCTCGTTGTGGCGAGGCGCGTCCCGTTCAACCTAGTCGGTTATACTAGGGCGCATGTCCAAATATAAAAGACCCTTAGGTGTGGGATAATTAATATTGTTTTGTTTCATCTGGAGCCCGGTATCTGTGTGGCAATAGGAAAACGCTACAACCAATTATCCAATCCAAAGCTCTAAAAACAATAAATTAATGAATTAAAAATACAACTAAAAACGTATTCTTTCCGGATCAAACATTACACAGATTAAATCGGGAATGTTGCCATGGTTACCGCGATTTCAAAACTCGGACCAGGATTAATCACGGAACAAAGCACAGTTCTTAAGTCAGCTTACAGGGCCAGTATTTCTAACTGCTATTTCCAAGCAGCTTTTATCATTTCGCAAATACAGACCTGGAAGACACCGATTTAAAAGAATGTAGGGGTGGGGATGTAAAGGGGGAATAACTCATGTAAGTCACGACCTAAAAAAATAAGGGCGGCGGGAGACAACTCATCTATAATGGACATCCGACAAGGAATATATTCCGTCAATTAAGGTCCCTCTGATGAGATCATAGGACCGCTGCTCCGTCAAGCATGTCGTTTGAGGCGACGACTAACTTGAGGTCTCGCATGGCAGCTGGTAACCTCATCATGTAAGACAAATCGCTACAGAAACCACCACACAACAAGATCATGTCAATGTTTGGTGTAGACTTCCGGTAACGTGACCAGCTGCAGGGATGACTCCGTGCTCCAGACGCAGCAAGTAGGACAACGACGATACCGGATACTGGTCTTCTCAAACAGCAGGCGGATGTGGATCGTTACGCACGGATCATTATTATTTTTTCGTTTGTATAAACATTTTTCATATGTATGATCATTTTTTTGACTGAAGTGTGTATTATGTTTTCTATGGTCAAAGGGACATAATCCGAGTTATCGAGACTACAATTTTTTAGGAGTTTGCCTTCTCTTGTATAGAGACACGTTCGGTCTATAATTTCTTGAACGAAGCGTGACCACATCTCCTTATTTGGTAGTACCAGTCAACTATGGTAGATGTCTGAAACCTTTCTTAACGCTTCTTTTCATGACCATAAAAGGCGCGACTGTGTAAGACTTTTATCTCGAATGTTCTTAGAATCGTCTTATTGTGAACGGCAACTCAGAGATTGTCGTTCTGCGCATGTCAAAAGCTGGGAGTTCGTTCTGTGTGTTCCGCCCAGTTCGGCAGTTGAGAAATGGTTTAAGAAGCGAGCAGACGCGACCTGCGTCTTGTGATTCTCTGAGGGAAATACATTGTCGTTGTGAGTTAGTTAGCTAACTAGACTATTTCCCAGTATTATTCACGCCTGCCTGGAGGCATATGTTCATGGTTGATTTTCCGAAATAAGGTAATTCCTCTTGTATCGAACTTTATGCTATCATCTAGAGGTTCGTCATTTTGTCGCCTATTTGCTCGCCTGTGTGATGCAAAATGGAGAGGTACTTTGACTAGGATTAAGTCACCGGTATCTGTATACCTGAACTAGTTAAATATATATGGGTCGCTCTAGACCAACAAGACTATTGTCTGTGTTCCAGGATTCGTTATATCAGAGATCACGTCCAAGTCAGATGGTTAGACTTAGGAACATTATAAAGGTCGAGCTGACCTGTAGCCCATGTATGCTATTCACGTGCAGACAGTGAACGGACTTATTGTATACAACTGATCTGCTAGCATCAGAATGGGAGCATTTATTATTGTTTATGAACATTGAAGATCTGTAGCTGACACTGTTGCAGAAGTTATAGAAATTATTATTATTTATACAGCTTCACGAACTAGAACTCTATGATTTATGAATTTCTGAATCTATTGAACTGTGATGTCTTATGACGCATATATACAACAGCTGTCATTGCTGACTACAGAAATTGTTTTCAATGTGCCATATCATCTTGCTGAACTCGTTAACTATGTTGATGTCATAAGTATCATGACTGTTTTGTGGCGTGCAATAAATGGAAGAAACTTATACAACGAAGTTACCCTTTCTATGACTCTACACGTCATGTTGCCTGTGTGATAACCCTGTGAACTGTTCCACTACCACATACACAGCAACATCCTAAATCAGAGAAGACACCTACATCTTGCACTTTAATACCAGGTGTCGATAAGGGTGGCAAGTTACCACTTCAGCTCAAATCCACCCTTATCATTTTTGGTGGCCAGAGCTGGTTCTATCATCTGATATTTTGGCGCACCATATCATTTTTGGTGGCCATAGGATGGTTCACTCTGATTCCAGCTATCAAGGGGGTCAGCAAACCCAGACATCATCATCATACTAGATACAACTACAGCATCAACTACCACCTTACAAGAAATTTTATTGAAAGTATCCGGATTTTCTGACAGTTGCTGATTTTGAAACTACCCGGCGCTGCTCGGCAATATTGAAGTTTATGTAAAATTAGAAGGACAAGTACCGAGCGAATGGATTTCCTGATCTGGTGAAAAGAAGGACAAGTGCCGTAACAACTGTTCCGGTCTCAGGGGTACTGTTGCGGGTTCAGAAGGTCAAGTGCCGGTTAAATCAATTTAGAAGATTCAGAAGGTCAAGTGCCGTAACAACTGTTGCAGTATTAGAAGCTCATTTCCTTCGTCATGGCTGTTTATGGGAGCAGAAGTTAATCAACGTTGGATCATTATCCTCAGAATGCTGATTACATCCTGTTCTGCACCGTGCTGACGCTGGATTTATAGAAGTTAAGTGGCCTGTTTTGTTTGTGAACTGTGCCCTTATGTTCTAACTGAGCCTTCTGTACTTTCACACTTTCTCCTATTGTTTTCATGATACATGTTTATATGTTATATGTTATTTGTTATTTGTATATTTATATGTTTATATTTCAGCGGGTTTTCTCGGTTGGGCGGTGTCTTGCAGTAGAAGATACCACGTCACAGAGGTTCTACTGTTAGCGTTTTCGTTAGGGACTGTGCGAATTTCCTACAGTGAAATTTGCTAGCGACAATCGTTGCTATATCTGTTTAGTTGTGACGAGTTGTGCTTTATTTTTGTTTCTTGTATATATATATATATTTTTTTCTTTTTTCTTTTCTCTCTTTCTTTGTGTTTTTTAGTTTCGATTTCGATTGTTTGTATTTGTAGGTCTCCCCTTTGCTATTATTCAGTTCTTTACGTATATTTTTGTGTATACACTGTAGCGTCATTTGTTAGTCATATCTTCGCATATTTCTTGTTAGTTTTGCTGTTTGTGTATTTGACTTATGCGAAAGTTTTCGTATTGTTTGATCTTTGTTGTTGTTTACATTGACTTTGATCTTTGTTGATTGTTTACATTGACTCTGATCTTTGTTATTGTTTACATTGACTTTGATCTTTGTTATTGTTTACATTGTTGGTGACCTTTGTTATTGTTTACATTGTCTTGTTATTGTTTACATAGTTCTTGCATAGTTAGCTTTCACTATTGTTAATATATGCTCATGCACTATTGGTCTATAGTGCACTTATCATAACAAACTGGTGTTTTTTGCTTATGCACTATTGTAGTGCAGTTATGATAAATAACTGATGGTTATGCACTGATTTGAGTAGTGCACTGTTAATTAAGAGGTGACTTGTGATATTATTATACATTTGATAATACAAGTTGGTGTCAACTCCTGTTTCCCACAGAGATTGGGTTCAACATAGAGATTATACAAGCACTTTATTAAGTCTTGTTGCTATTTAACATTGAAATAAGATAATTAATTATTTCAGGTTCTGTACTCACATTTTAGACATCATGTCTACATTTGAGTACTTTATTGAGCAGGGTAAAGCCCTTGGGAAGACAGGTGATAAGTTGGAAGAATTTGCGACTGTTCAATATGCCAAGGCATTGAAGTCGGAAGAAAAGAAAATGAAAGAACAAACTGAACAAAAGAGAATAGAGGCTGAAATAGAACAAAAGAAACTGCAGATGCAGGTGGAGGAAAAAAGATTTCAAATGGAAATGGAAAAACAAAAAAGAGAAGCTGAAAATAAGAGACTTGAAAAAGAAGCTGAAATAAGAGACTTGAAAAAGAAGCTGAAAATAAGAGACTTGAAAAAGAAGCTGAAAATAAGAGACTTGAAAAAGAAGCTGAAAATAAGAGACTTGAAATAGTTACCCAGGCTGAAGAAAGAAAGTTACAGGCTGAGGCTGAAGAAAAGAAGGTTACAAAGAGTTACAGGCTGATGAAGAGAAGAAAAGCTGATGAGAGAAAAGAAAATGGAACATGATGAAAAAGTCTTAGCTTTAGAGTTAGAGAAGTTAAAGTTATTGAACACTGGTAATGCTAATGATGCAAATAAGGTGTCAAATAAGACTAATGCTAAGGATTTCAAGCTTAATCTACCAGCATTTAATCCCTCAATCGATGATATAACATTTTATCTAGATAGATTTGAAAGTGCATGTAATGTGCAAAATATAGATAAAACATTATATGTGTATCATCTGTCCAAGATACTTAGAGGTGATGCTTTGACTTTGTTGAGTATGGTAGATGTGCCTGACAAAAACAACTATGAGGTTGTCAGGGCGGCATTGTTAAAGAAGTACCAACTTAACGAGGACGGATATCGTCTTAAATTTAAAACCATGTTACCAGAAACTGGAGTTGAATTCTCTGAATTCATCTCAGGCATCCGTCTTACTTTTTTACGATGGGTTGAGTTGTCTAAGACAGAAAATACATTTGAAGCTCTTATGGATTTACTACTTAGAGATAAGGTTATGTCTTCTGTTAATGAAGCTTTTCTATCTTTTCTTCATGAGCGTAAGCCTAAAAACATAAAAGAAATGGAAGAATACTGTAGCCAGTATGTTACTGCGCATCCGCACATAACCATTAGTAACTCTAAGGTGAAAGAAGGTCTGCCAGTTGCTTCGGCAGCACCTTATGGCCCAAATTTTATGCGTAAATTTCAGGGTAGCCAGAAAAATTTCAATAAAAAGAGTAATCGTAATTATGCCCAGAACCATAGTGATCAATTCCAGGGTGATTCTTCTTCCCAGAACTGGAGACAACCTAATACTACACGTTATTCTACTCCGGTTAACTTTAGAAATTTTCACAAAGGTAATCGGTATAGAGGGAAATATTTTATGCAGAGACCTCAATACCAAGATAATAGAGGTTCTCAACAGCATAGAGATAGTAATGACAGTTATGGAAACTGGAACTCAAACCAGGATAAAAATTACAGTAGGGACTTTAATGATAATTGCAGAGGCAATAATGGTCGCGGTAGATCGCAACATAAGAGAAAAAGATATCAACAGACAAACTCTGTTCAACAAGAATCTCAGGGAGCAGATAAACAGGTTAATAATGATAAAGACCATAATGCTATCGGATGCTCATCTTTTGATTTTGGTAGGGCAAATAAATGTATCCAATGCAGTACTTTATTTGATCCGAAAACCATTAGTACTCTAAGCTGTGGTCATCCTTTGCCCGCTCTTCCTGCTAATGTTGCTCATGATGGGAGAGGTTCTCTTATATTACATAAGGGGCTAGTAAATAGTAATCCAGTCTCAGTGTTGTTTGATTCTGGATGTACTACTGTCGGCGTTAGGCAATCTCTTGTAGATCCATCCTGTGCTACAGGAAAAGTCATCAAATGTGTCACATTTGGTGGCACGTTAGAAAAGTATCCTACTGCTATAATACACATTGCTACTCCTTTCTTCACGGGAGAGGTCCACGCGTGTCTACTTCCAAACCCTATTGCGGACCTTATTATTGGTCGTATTCACGGAGTTAGGGAATGTACCCCACAGCAGATTGCTGTTTGGGAAGAGCAAAACATTGAAGCTACCAATGCGGTGGTCACAAGAGCACATGCTCTGGATCCACCTCAAACTTCATTAACTAATAATGATGAAGTAAATGACCAAGATAGTCACTTGACTATTACACGTGACTCATTTATCAAATTGCAAGAAGAAGATCCTTCTTTACAAAAATTCTTCATTCTAGCAAAAAAAGGTGATCCTAATCAGAACACTAATAGGAAATCTTGGATTTCTATGAAGAACGGCGTACTTGTACGTATGGTACAAGACTCGACTACGTCCACTCATTCACAAATTCTTGTGCCTAAGAGCATGAGATTGCAAATATTGCAACATGCTCATGACTCGCAATGTGCTGGACATATGGGTTTTTCCCGTACAAAGTCGAGGGTTCTTGCGGCTTTCTTTTGGCCATTTGTGAGCAAGGACATACGAATGTACTGTCGCTCTTGCAAAGTATGTCAGGAGGTCAAATCTAAAGGACCACGACATGCTGCGCCTATCCAGGCTGCTGACATTCCTATTCGCCCTTTTCAAAAAATGGCAATAGATAGATATTATCGGTCCTTTTAGAATTAAGTCGGCTAGAGGACATCAATTTATCCTTACATGTGTCGATATGTGCACACGTTGGCCAGAGGCAATACCTCTCAAAAGCATCTCAACTGCTGATATCGCAGACGCTCTTTGGCTGATATTTTCTCGCTTGGGTTTTCCCGGAGAAATATTGTCAGACCATGGCACTCAACTTATATCAGACACTATGTCACAGGTAATGTCTATGCTACACATTAAAAGGTCTCTCAGCAGTATCTATCACCCAATGTCTAATGGGTTGGTCGAACGTTTAAATAGGACTCTGAAAACTTTACTTGGTAAAATAACTGAGGATCATCCTCAGGATTGGGACAGGGTCTTACCCGCGGCTCTCTTTGCGTATAGAGAGGTCCCCAATGAACATACGGGGTTTTCCCCTTTTGAACTTGTCTTTGGCGCGCAACCGCGCGGCCCTATGTCTTTACTTCACGATCTAATCACTGCCGATAATATTAGCGATGAGACTCAATCTTCTTATGAGTACGTCATTGCTCTTAGGCAAAAGATCATCGAGGCATGCAAACTAGCAACTTCGTCTTCAGAATTTGCTAAAGAAAAGGCAAGGCAGTTTGCAAATAAGAATAGATGTCTACGACAACTTTGTCCAGGTGACAAAGCTCTCGTTCTACTTCCTTCAAGGGAGAACAGACTTCTAATTGCATGGAAAGGTCCATATGCAATAGTCTCCAAAATTTCTGATGTTGACTATGTTGTCGATATTGATGGAAAGCATAAAACTTTCCACATAAATATGCTCACGGAATTTTATGAAAGACCTGACTATTTGCAGCCTATTTTCCAGGCTACGGACAATTCACAAGCAACTCATGGTCAGTACTCATCTCTGTCAGTTATACAGGATGAGGAAACTACTTTTTCTGATGTCAATCTTCCTCTTTCTATGGTCCCACTTTATTCTACGGAATCTTGGAAAAACGTGACCGTTTCTCCAAATCTTTCCGCTGAGGAACATCGACAAGTTTCTTCGATGTTGCAAACATTTCAGGATGTTCTTACAGACATCCCGGGACACACACATGTCATAGAACATGACATTGTGCTAACTGATCACAATCCTATCAGAGTCAGACCATATCCAATACCTATCCATTTCCAGTCTCAAGTCGAAAAAGAGTTGGATGAAATGATACGTTTGCAAATCATTGAACCATCCACTTCAGCATACTCTTCGTCTATGGTTATTGTTCGAAAGAAGGATAATAACATTCGCATTTGCGTAGATTATCGCAAATTGAACCAAGTTACGAAGTTCGATGCTGAACCTATGCCTTCATTAGAAGAGCTACTCAATAAACTTTCTAATTCTAGATTCTTTACCAAACTAGATTTGTCTAAAGGTTATTGGCAAGTCCCGCTAACTGAACGTGCCAAACCTTTTACAGCTTTTTCTACACCTAGGGGTTTATTCCAATGGAATTTCATGCCTTTTGGTCTTATGAACGCCCCTGCTACATTCGTACGCATGATGCGGCGAATTCTCGCATATCGTACAGATGTCATAGCATACCTAGATGATATCTGTCTATTCAGTGATTCTTGGGAAGATCATTATTTGGGTTTATACGAATTACTGTCTACTCTTCGCGAGTATAACTTGACTGCAAAACCCTCTAAAGCCTTTATAGGATTTAGCGAGATTTCTTTCCTAGGTCATCGGGTTGGTCATGGTCTTTTAAAGACAGAGGACCACAATGTTTCAAAAATACTTAACATTTCGGTCCCTAAGACGAAGAAACAAGTAAGGAGTCTATTAGGTTTGATTCAATTCTACGGACGATTCATTCCGAATCTGTCCTCCATTATGGCACCGCTTTCTACTTTATTGAAGAAAGGGTCGCCTAATCTGATCCGCTGGTCTAAAGAATGTCAATCCTCATTGGACCAGGTTAAAGCCCTATTTTCATCTCCACCTATTCTTAAGTTACCTACTATTGAGAAGACTTTTGTTCTTCGAAGTGACGCCTCGTCAACAGGGATTGGGGCAGCACTAATGCAGGAGTATTCTGATACTTTGCATCCGGTGATGTATATCTCTAGGAAATTAAACGCTGCAGAAAAGAATTACTCGGTTTTAGACCGTGAGTTATTGGCTATGGTATGGTCTATTCTGAAGTTACAAAGATTTCTTCTAGGCGCACATTTCATTGTGGAAACCGACCAGAAAGCGCTTACTGCTATTCAGAGCAAAAACTTGAAGAGCTCGAGGTCCACTCGTTATGCCATAGCTCTTCAACCATTTCATTTCTCGGTTCGAGCTATCCGTGGTTCGGATAATGTAATGGCAGACATTCTGTCCAGATGTCCACACGATTCCACATGATTCTTCTGTCATATATATATATTTCCTGATATACAGTCCAATGTTATAATGACATGTTAGTAGATTTTGTCTCACTTTTTTTTTTTTGAGGGAAATTTATAACATTGTACCATGTAATTATCTAAGAAGGCTTAGTTAGTGATATACGGGCCAAAAGATCACTCGGCCACATTTAAATAAATTATTTTCAGGATTGTATTAAGAAATTTACCAGTTGTCTTTAAGATTTGTGTTATTGATATTTTCGCAGCACATCATTGAAGTCTGCGAGTTTATGTCCATTGTGGAACTTTGAGGATATCAAGTCCTGTCCTACATTGGGAGCGGATGATGTCCACATCTTCTTCTATTGAATGTTTTATGTCAACGAAGATCAACACATGTATTACTTATTAATTACTGTTACTTTATATAATGTAATAATATAGTGCGGTATATTAGTAAATTACACCGCTATTTGCAACACATTGTATGATAACACATAATATATTTAATTTCATATATTGGTATGAGAATAATTTGATTGTCATTATGTTGTTGCCATCATTGTGGCGTGTGTTGGTGGCACCTTCCTGGAATATATCAGCGTATACTTAGATAAATTTTTTCTCTAAGGATCTGAGATATGATCTCAGTGTCGCTCCATGCGTTGAGCTAATTTGTTAGGTATATATCCACGCATCATACGTGCGTTAGGAGCCTAGATTTTTTCCGGCTCCAGGATTTAAAAAAAAAAAAAAAAATGTTTCATTTTTTTTTCCCGGGAGGGTGCGGTAATGTTACGCACGGATCATTATTATTTTTCGTTTGTATAAACATTTTTCATATGTATGATCATTTTTTTGACTGAAGTGTGTATTATGTTTTCTATGGTCAAAGGGACATAATCCGAGTTATCGAAACTACAATTTTTTAGGAGTTTGCCTTCTCTTGTATAGAGACACGTTCGGTCTATAATTTCTTGAACGAAGCGTGACCACATCTCCTTATTTGGTAGTACCAGTCAACTATGGTAGATGTCTGAAACCTTTCTTAACGCTTCTTTTCATGACCATAAAAGGCGCGACTGTGTAAGACTTTTATCTCGAATGTTCTTAGAATCGTCTTATTGTGAACGGCAACTCAGAGATTGTCGTTCTGCGCATGTCAAAAGCTGGGAGTTCGTTCTGTGTGTTCCGCCCAGTTCGGCAGTTGAGAAATGGTTTAAGAAGCGAGCAGACGCGACCTGCGTCTTGTGATTCTCTGAGGGAAATACATTGTCGTTGTGAGTTAGTTAGCTAACTAGACTATTTCCCAGTATTATTCACGCCTGCCTGGAGGCATATGTTCATGGTTGATTTTCCGAAATAAGGTAATTCCTCTTGTATCGAACTTTATGCTATCATCTAGAGGTTCGTCATTTTGTCGCCTATTTGCTCGCCTGTGTGATGCAAAATGGAGAGGTACTTTGACTAGGATTAAGTCACCGGTATCTGTATACCTGAACTAGTTAAATATATATGGGTCGCTCTAGACCAACAAGACTATTGTCTGTGTTCCAGGATTCGTTATATCAGAGATCACGTCCAAGTCAGATGGTTAGACTTAGGAACATTATAAAGGTCGAGCTGACCTGTAGCCCATGTATGCTATTCACGTGCAGACAGTGAACGGACTTATTGTATACAACTGATCTGCTAGCATCAGAATGGGAGCATTTATTATTGTTTATGAACATTGAAGATCTGTAGCTGACACTGTTGCAGAAGTTATAGAAATTATTATTATTTATACAGCTTCACGAACTAGAACTCTATGATTTATGAATTTCTGAATCTATTGAACTGTGATGTCTTATGACGCATATATACAACAGCTGTCATTGCTGACTACAGAAATTGTTTTCAATGTGCCATATCATCTTGCTGAACTCGTTAACTATGTTGATGTCATAAGTATCATGACTGTTTTGTGGCGTGCAATAAATGGAAGAAACTTATACAACGAAGTTACCCTTTCTATGACTCTACACGTCATGTTGCCTGTGTGATAACCCTGTGAACTGTTCCACTACCACATACACAGCAACATCCTAAATCAGAGAAGACACCTACATCTTGCACTTTAATACCAGGTGTCGATAAGGGTGGCAAGTTACCACTTCAGCTCAAATCCACCCTTATCAGGGGGCTATATGGCTCACGCTGAGAATCACTGGCGTAGACGATCATGTCTCACAACAACTTCCTGTCTTTAGTAGTACTTTAGAAGTACAGTATTTATCAATACTGTTGCTGACGTCTTTCCGTGCCAACAAATCAAACTGTCCCATGTTCGTAATCAAATTTACAACATACTAATTCGCAGGGGATTTGGCAACGGTTTGAAATCTGTGAAAACCAGGTCTGGGGCAGATTGCAACAGCGACCATGTAACAGTAACTGGAAAACGTAGAAGGCATTTGAGGACAGTTCAGTCAACTGCAGTAGGTTTAAAGACATCAGGGGTTTGCCAGGTATTGTTGGTGTCTTCATGCAGTTTTTTCCAGGAATGGTACCAGGTGACGTTAAAGCGAAACGGAGGGACACTTCTGAGGATCAGAACACCTTCTGTTGCGTCGCTGTTGTTTTGTGTGTGAGTGTGTGTGACGGCAAGAAAAGGCAGTGTATAACTGGGATATCGTGTGGTAGAGTGGTTAGAGCGCATGCTTCTCGGGGCAAAGTTACCAGGTGCGAAACCAAGTGACATTACACTCCAGTCTACCCAACTGTAAATGGATACCTGACTGCTAATGCATTAGAGAAGGCAAAGCCAACGAGGAAGGGAACTTATCACCCCACGACATCAAGCTGAGACTTAGTATATTCAAGTCTCTACACTTCATTTCACTACGGCAGTATCTATTAAAGGACGACCTTTACCTCTGAGCGTCGAGTGGCAAGGTGGTTATATCGCCACTCCTTTCATATCCGAATGAAGAAGAAGAGAAATGACTTGTCCCACAAGACTGTGTCCTGGGGGGTGCATAAGCGTCGGACTAGTCGCCAGCACATAAGCGTCGGACTAGTCGCCAGCACATAAGCGTCGGACTAGTCGCCAGCACATAAGCGTCGGACTAGTCGCCAGCACATAAGCGTCGGACTAGTCGCCAGCACATAAGCGTCGGACTAGTCGCCACTTTTGTCTATCGACTGTTAATGTGCTTAGTTCAACGATAAACAGATCTGTCCCTTCTTTTATACTGTCGACACAATCATTTTTCTCTCTACCCTGCCTTCTTCTACAGGGTAACGTGCCTTGAAGAGTAATCCTTTGTAGATCATGTGATGTTGGCATGTGACCATACCCTGTTAGCAGATTCCGCCTCTTTAATATTGTGGTTAGGTCTTCAGACGTTTCTATAGCACTTCTGTGTGTCATATCTGTTCATCTGTCATACGGTCCGTGTACAACATTTCCATAATCTTGCTGTAGCGTCTCATTTCTAATTCATGCATTCTACTCTATCAACAAGAAGTGACATGGTCCACAACCAGACGATAGGTCATGGCCTCAAAACCAAGCCCCTGCAGTCCCAATTACAATGGTTTGGCCATGTCAGCAGAATGGGAGAAGATCGGTTATCATGACAAATATGGGAAGCTAAGAGCCAGGGATCGAGACCTCCAGGACGACATTAGACAATCTCTCAAGGACCGGGGACTAGTTTGTATCCAGGCCAGGAGGAAGACAGCAGATAGAATAGTATGGCGCTCTCTCTGTAAAACATCTCTACGCCAGAGGGTACAAGAGTAACGATCAAGTAAGTAAGCAAGCATTCTACACTATCAATCTGATTGAACTGACAATATGATGTCAAGACTCTGAGGAATCAAAATTAAACAGAAACAGAACAATGATACACACGTCGTTCCGGGACAATGGAAAGGCCGCAAACGGACGACATAGGTCAGGATGACTTGCAATGAAAATTGTTGAGGACCTGCGCTCTTTAAAGGCGCTGAAGGGTGACGATGATTTTAAAGATAGATGGACAGATGGTGGAATAGTAGATGCACCAGACAGAGAGAACGACAAACAGATGAACTGATGGATGCAACAACAGATAGATGGATAGATGGTGGAATAGTAGATGCACCAGACAGAGAGAACGACAAACAGATGAACTGATGGATGCAACAACAGATAGATGGATAGATGGTGGAATAGTAGATGCACCAGACAGAGAGAACGACAAACAGATGAACTGATGGATGCAACAACAGATAGATGGATAGATGGTGGAAAAGTAGATGCACCAGACAGAGAGAACGACAAACAGATGAACTGATGGATGCAACAACAGATAGATGGGCAGATGGTGGAATAGTAGATGCACCAGACAGAGAGAACGACAAACAGATGAACTGATGGATGCAACAACAGATAGATGGATAGATGGTGGAATAGTAGATGCACCAGACAGAGAGAACGACAAACAGATGAACTGATAGATGCAACAACAGATAGATGGATAGATGGTGGAATAGTAGATGCACCAGACAGAGAGAACGACAAACAGATGAACTGATGGATGCAACAACAGATAGATGGATAGATGGTGGAATAGTAGATGCACCAGACAGAGAGAACGACAAACAGATGAACTGATGGATGCAACAACAGATAGATGGATAGATGGTGGAATAGTAGATGCACCAGACAGAGAGAACGACAAACAGATGAACTGATGGATGCAACAACAGATAGATGGATAGATGGTGGAATAGTAGATGCACCAGACAGAGAGAACGACAAACAGATGAACTGATGGATGCAACAACAGATAGATGGACAGATGGTGGAATTGTAGATGCACCAGACAGAGAGAACGACAAACAGATGAACTGATGGATGCAACAACAGATAGATGGTGTCATAAAATTAACCATGATACAACGTTAAAATATCTCCAATGATACAACGTAGGGATAAAAACTAATGCGTTCCCCAAGTTGACACAAGGTAAAGAAATCGACAAAAGGGACCTTAGCTATTATACGCAACAGTCATTTCTTGGACGCTTTTGCGATAACTTAGTCCGTTTATTTGAATGCAGCGGCAAACGCAGTATAGAAGATGCTAGAAATATTTCGAAAAACCAACTAACCTTGAAAAGTAACTTTTTCTTAATAATAATGTTAGGAATATAAAACCTAGCTGGCCGGATGGCCCATCTTGAGCAGTCAAATAATATGCTTTCATTTATACAGACGGATAGATAATAAGAAAGATATTGACAAAAGACTGTGTTGTTCATATCAGCGAGCGTCTGCATTGAAACAAAAAAGGTCCCTAATTTTCAAAACTGTAGCCTTGAGACTCAAGTGCTAAAATCTAGTTGGAACGAAAGAGACGGGATGGGATGGTGAACTGTGGCTAAAAATAACTTTAAAGGCAAAATTGTGTAGGGGAAGGCGGAGTTGGTTCAAAAAACAAGTGTGTTTTTTTGTGAAACGCAAGTAGAGACAGACGGACCAACAGACAATAATGCATACTTGACTGAGGTATGACTGAAATGACTTTTTGGTAGGAGGTTTGAATTTGAAAAGGAAAAAAGGCGGTGATTGGCCATAGATGAATATATTATCGGCGCTCAGACGCGCATTTTTGCCATTCGTTATAAGTTGTCCTAGTAGACACAGTGAATTATTTAGTGGTGTAATTCCCAGAAGCTAATTGAAATATTTAGAGGGACGCCATACTAAAGGCAGCAGCTCAGCTGAGTTTTGCTAGCAATTAACTGTGTTCTATATTCATAATTCTGGTAAGACTGAAAGTATTTCTTTGTATATTTTAATATTTGTTTAATGTTTCGCGTGATTTGATACTGCCATATCAAAATCTATTCCTTACAACAAGTAAGGATTCGCTCTAGACCCCCCGCCCCAGTTCAGGGTCTAGAGACAAATAAAATACATAAACTCCAGCAAGGATTATGAAAGACAGATCAAGTGTTGAGATCAGTGGAACATATCACCTATCCTATTCTATGGCAGGAAGCTAATGAACATATTTCAGAATATGTAGTCTGGGAGAACTTATCCTATGTAAAACCAAATTGGTAAGATGTGTTGTATGGTCAAAGAGATCTGACCCGTCTATGTGGTGTTGTTGTTGTGTGTAGTGTTGTGTCCAGAAATGGTTTAGAGGATGGAATTCTGACACATGACCAATACTTTATTGCAGAACTGTGAGTTTTTTATTTGGCACCAATGTGGTGTCAAATGAGGTGTTGAATATTACAAGAGTGGACCCGTGCAATTTATATTTTGGCAGAGCAGCCTGATATTGCCCCCAAGCACGGAGAGGTGGGGCCACCTGATTCCAGCACCAGAATTACTCATTCAAGATACGTGAGCGTCTGGACTGCTGAATACTCACCAACTTAATTTCTAACACACCAATTATAATATCATCAATAAATGGACAATGTGTAGTCGCCATAGACAGGGAGTGATGAGGCCACCCCAACAGCACACCCATTAAACGTTCTCCCAGAAAAATTACAACCATAAACAGTAGTAATATTAACTAGTCTTGGAAAATACATATGTACACTCCTTTCATTTATTATGCCATATATTCATGCATTTCATTAATAATTGCAAAACCTTTCATATGTTCTGACCAAAATAAAACCTTGGTTCAGAACAAATAAACTTAAAGAAAATTTATTATCAAAAATTTTACACAGCTTGAGTTAGTTCAGTGTGTCATAACATTTTATTAATATTATTAAACTTATTAAATATATGTGTGTGTGTATGTAAACTACCACAACACATTACATATCATTACCCTAGAACGTTAACGTAGCCACATTCATTAGATAAAAAAAGATAGGTGTGAGGTCGTAGTGGTAGCAAGAAGGGCCTTCTGAAAATTCACAGCTACATTTATCTCAGGAGCCTTCACAGCTGACCTCATGCATCACATTAAGTAATATCACAATCATACAATACCATCAATCCACTACAGATGGACAGATGGTGGAATAGTAGATGCCTAGATGCACCAGACAGAGAGAACGACAAACAGATGAACTGATGGATGCAACAACAGATAGATGGACAGATGGTGGAATAGTAGATGTCAATATGTACTAGACAGAGAGAACGACAGACAAACAGATGAACTGATGGATGCAAAGACAGATAGATGAATATTTGATGGATTGGTAGATGCAACGTGCAGAGAAAGAAGGAAGAAAAAAGAAAGAAAGACACATGGACAGATGATGAACTGATGGATGCAAAGATGCACAGGCCAAAAAAAAAAAAAAACCATGAATGTCATGACAAACTGGCCTTTTCTTCCTGCACATTAATGTTTACGGGGGTGGCAAAACAAAAAGGAATTGACCACCAAAAAAAAAAAAAAACATGAACGCAGTTTAATAACTCCGCTCGGCTTAAGAGAAACTAAAAAAAAACAAAACGACAGAAATGGCATGGACAATCTGATTGCCTTACAACAAGAAAAACAATGTTGTGATGACATTAAACCAAGAACCTGCCGCGTGAACAAATCGCATAATTTATCTGGTGGAGGATGTCATCATTTTGAAAACAAACATCGATATAAACAAAAGTTCCACAAAGCGGCACAATAATATTAGCGTTATTAATACCATCGCTCTCCCAGTTTGGCTACATGTCAGGTCAATAAGATGATCTTCTTCAACTCTTTTACCTCCATTTTCCCCTTTCCCCCTGCCAGTTCCTTCCTTCTGAAGGGAAAAGACGATAAGTATCGTCATGTGTGAATCTGATAGAACCAACAGTAGTAACAGCATCAATACTGTCCATGGGCAACCTGTGCTAAGCAAGAAAGAAGGCTCAATACCTTCCATCCACGGTTTATACGCCACATCCTTGGTTACTTCGTGGAAGGACAAAGTGACAAATGCCGAGGTGCTGTCACCTGCCGACCTTCACAACATGTATACACTGCTTAGACAAGGCAGACTGCGCTGGTATAGCCATGTCCGCCGCATGGAAAATGGTCGTATCTCCAAAAGATTTCTACTGACAACTGACAGATGGCAAAAGACCAGTCGAGCGACCGTAGCTGAGATACATAGATGTGTGCAAGAGAGAAAATGAAGACATTGGACATAAATCCAGCAACGTGGGAGGATGAAGATGCCAATCGCACAAAGTGGTGATGCTTCCTACGGCGTCACCTTAAACTAAACTCACACAACAAGCAGAAGAGAAACTAACACGCCCAAATGAACACCAGGCACACACAAAATATATATTTTTTTAAAAACAGCTGAGGGCTATCACCTCAGGGGTGCATTCTCATAGCCAGTTATGACAGGAGGAGGCTACACACAGTAGCCTTCAAGTAAGACGGAATACTAGCATCTAAAGGCTGGACAATACTAGCACCTAAAGGCTGGACAATACTATCACATAAAGCCTGGACAATACTATCACCTAAAGCCTGGACAATACTATCACCTAAAGGCTAGACAATACTATCACCTAAAGCCTGGACAATACTATCACCTAAAGGCTGGACAATACTAGCACCTAAAGGCTGGACAATACTATCACCTAAAGCCTGGACAACAATAGCACCTAAAGGCTGGACAATACTAGCAACTAAAGGCTGGACAATACTATCATCTAAAGGCTGGACAATATTATCACCTAAAGGCTGGACAATACTAGCACCAAAAGGCTGGACAATACTAGCACCTAAAGCCTCGACAATACTATCACCTAAAGCCTCGACAATACTATCAACTAAAGAAGGCTAGACAATACTATCACCTAAAGAAGGCTAGACAATACTATCACCTAAAGGCTGGACAATACTATCACCTAAAGCCTGGACAATACTATCACCTAAAGGATGGACAATACGATAACCTAAAGGCTGGACAATACTATCACCTAAAGGCTGGACAATACTATCACCTAAAGCCTGGACAATACTATCACTTTAAGCCTGGACAATACTAGCACCTAAAGGCTAGACAATACTATCACCTAAAGGCTAGACAATACTATCACCTAAAGGCTGGACAATACTAGCACCTAAAGGCTGGACAATACTAGCACCTAAATGCTGGACAATACTATCACATAAAGGCTGGACAATACTAGCACCTAAAGACTAGACAATACTATCACCTAAAGACTAGACAATACTATCACCTAAAGACTAGACAATACTATCACCTAAAGACTAGACAATACGATCAAGGAATTCATAAATATGTTCAGTAGGGGCAAGAGCAGGCTCAAACAATTGTCGTTTTTGTTCAATTATATATTACTTCCCTTACTCCTTTGACAACAGTCCTGTTATTTTGGTTTTAAGGACAATCTTCATTGTACACAGACACCTCTATTAGTGCCCCGATCTCCTCCCTTAGATCACACAAGGAGGATCTCAGCACAGTGCACGAATTCTGTAGCACCTTTGAAGTTCCCAGTGTGTGTATACAGGAATCACACATTCTATAAATATTTTTGTGGTGGGTAGATTTTCCTAATTTTGTAAATTTTGCCAGGGCAGCGGCCGTATGGCCCACTGTTTACAATTTCCATCTGCCGAGGGATTTTTAACGTGCGCAACTTTCACACTGGACCACCTATTTTCTCGCCCTTATCCGAGAAGGCTTGGCATCCGATCTCACTACCCATGAGATCAGGGGAGATTATGACATCATTAGGACCCATTCGTTCTGAAAACAATTTCCATCAAATACATTCCATGTACTGGGAGTAGCTTGGCCAATGCCGGCTAAAAATTTGATGGACTACAATTAACCACCAACGGAAGCTGATGCAAAGTTTCAGCTCTTTAAGATGAGTGAACATACAGATTTTGAGCAGGGCTGTGGCGTTTGAGTAGTGGAATCGGTAACAATGTCTGGACTCCGACTCCGAATAGTATGCCATATGAGTAGTAAAAGCAGAAAAAGAGTAATGCCGGTTAGTTTACTTCCGTCTCAACAAAAATCTGGACATGAATGTCCTACTATAACAGATCTCTATTACTGGTTCCTGTCTGCATAAATTATAAACACTGTATGCAAATATCATACAGCTAGTACGCGGGAAATGCATACGTATTAGTTTTACGGGACAACATCACAACAGAAACCGGAGCGTTTGTTTTGACCCCCAGGTATTGGCTTCAAAGACGTACATGATATGAGAACCAGAGAAAACGAATATGGCCGTCGCTACTACCATTCCTGGAAAAGCTCTATGGAGATACAAATAGCCTGAAGTTGACCACTGCTTTCTTCGAAAATATTCAAGTTGACGTCAAAGAGTGTAAGAAGAAGATGATGAAAATGAGGAAGAAGAAAAAAAAGGAAGATTTTACCCACCCCCCGTATCTCTTAAGTTTTACTCCACTGCCGGACTCCCCAACAACCACAAACATTCTATGCAAAACAACTCAACAGCTACAGAACACGTGCTTCAACTTGGCAACTGGCTGCGAATGAGCGACAAGCTCAGCAGGCCTAGTTAAACAACAACAACTACTTGGTGTAGCCACATCGTATAAAAAAAAACAAATATTGATCAGTGAAAAACTATGACAAATTCTCTGGAAGTTCATTACTTCGTGTCCCATTCAATTCAGCCAGTCTCCATCTTTCTATTACCTAAAACAAAGCCAGCCAATCTCCTAAGCCCCCGCTAAAATTTGCTCAGCACAAAAAATTATATTCCAGCCATCCTTCCTTCCTCCATTTTCGATCTCGTTCCATCTCATACCCCCGGCGGCAATGGGACTAACATGTCCATCAGAAGTTGCCGAGGCACAAACCAAGCGGCCAAACTAATTATGTCCAACGTGTGGAGCATAATTTAACTTCTCCCCTCTCATCCTTGACGTCTATCTAGAGTGGACACCAAGTGTTGGACATAACAGATGTTATTAACGTGTCCGCGCATTTTTTTTTTTCTCTTTTCATCTATTTTTTTGTCATCCACAGTTCCTTGAAAATAAAGACGACCACTAAAGGATGTTATTAACGTCACACGTATTTTTCCTTTCGTTCCAATTTTCCTTGGGAGCAGAGACATCCTCTACACACTGTTATTAACGTCTCCACGCATTTCTCGTTTATCTGTTAGCCGTAGAGTCTTTTTTCTTGCCAATGATAACGAAGTACCCACATATGGGGTAGGCAACCTGAGAGCTGTGGGAATCTACTTTAGAAGCGCTGAGCGCGCGCTCTCTCTCTAAAGATTTACCTAGATACAATAATTTTTGCTTTCAAGTTTCGGTTTAGAATATGTACAGGCTATATGTAACTTATCTCCACCAGACGATCAGCTTCTGCAAGTCCATCGACATACAGCTGGAAAATTAAACTAAATGATATTTTACGCGCGAAATGGACGGATAAGCGACTCGTTTGTTAACAAGCTGGGCAAACACGGAGTTTTTGCGTACTCATACGACAGATAACGAGATTACTGTATGTGTGACACATGTGGGCAGACAAGTGTGACATAAGCGCTTCCGGGTCATCCTTTATACACCAACAATACTTTTTAATAAAGTAATAAGTATTACAGCTTACCCATATTGTCATGTGTGTCTACCGATCTGCCTGTGAGAGTGTATGCAAGGCATCAGATGCCCATATATGGTGGTAATACGTGACCTTTGCAGGCACGCACCTTATTTCACGTGGGATTATTTTGAAAATATCCCACCCGCCCGCCATGATTTGAAATGATTGGATCTTTCTGATTTGTTTCATAACAACATTGAGAGGGAATATAACCTGGCGTTTGTTCAAACCCACTTCACTGTGCAAAAACTGCTGTGAGACACTATCGCCAGAAGAACCCAGACTTGCCAAGTTAGAATTCGAGAATTCCTTTTATCGGACTCGACCTTTTATTAGAGTTGTCCAAAAAGACTTACAAAAAAACAGCCCAGGAAATCTCTAGCATTGTAACAAGGAAAACCAGGACTAAGGAAAACTGAAACACACGGAGTCAGAGAGGGAATCTATTGTCAAATTAAAGACACCCCAGACGCGTGTAAGAGACCGACTCGTCTCTTTTATTCATCTGAGCAAAACGGCTGAGTCAGGATTGGCTTATTGGTGGTACCAGCAGAACGTACTATCTCTGGAACAAGAAGGGAACCGTGGCCTAAGCTTTAAGACGAAGGACCCACGTGGTAGACTCTCCTGATATTTCTGGGAAACGAGCTACCCCCGACAACCTTGATCAGTGACGAGCGGGAGCTCCATAAGAAGGAGCAGAACCGTCATAGGTAGCTAAGTTCAAATATATGGTGCCACTTGAACTTCTTGTAATATCTCACATTCCCTAAAGACTGTGATGATAACTTTTCTTGATTAATAACTATTCAAATTATTTTCCAACTGTTAAAACCTAAAGTGATTAATAAATTATGTTATTTGTAATGTTACAAATTTAACTTCGATTTAATCCTTTTAAAGTTACTGCATGTTTGTCTCAGTCAAATTACTACACACACTCTAAACAGAGCTATACTAAAATAATAGAATTCCATTGAGTAAATCAGGGGTGGGGGCTTAAACGAGCTGAAAGTAATAAGTGATTAAATCCTTCACAAAAGCGTCGGCAGAATTACAGAGTTAACATACTCAGCCAAAGCAGTAGTGTTCTCGCTTATTCTGAATATCTTGTGAAGACTCCCTTTGAAATAGAAGTGTCATCACCCTTCTATCTACATCTCTGCCATGAGTAATCTTGTGCGAAGGTAGATATCTTTGAAGCCCATATTAGATACTCTTGAGTTTTGGCCACTGTTGGACCACTACTGCAAAGCAGGGGAGGCAATACCGCCACAGTGATATTAACGTTATCCACACATTATCTACACGGTGAAATTAACGTTATCCATATATTTTTATCTGTATGTGTGACTTGTCTGTTTTTGCTGATGCCGAAATACAGAAACCAAGTTTCTGAACACATTTCTTCTTTGAATTCCAACACAGCGAGAACATGCTTTCATTTTTTACTTAATCCATTTACTTCTACATCTCCCCCCCAACACACACACAACAGGCTTCTCGAGGAGACACTGCCTTCGGTGAATTACACCCCCTGTCTATACTTCCAGTATTGTCCTTTTTGACAATCTGTCATAATATCTATTCATCATCATCTGCATGTTACTTTGAGATCCCTACAGAGAATAGAGACACCACTGCAGCTGGACCCTCCGCAGGAAGCCTGCACAAAGAATTAACATGCTGTCATGAAATACGTTTTTTCTCGCTTTTTCTCGACCTTCCTCCAAACTCCGGCGGCACACCTGCGGACCCTTCGCGACACACCGGTTGACAATCACTAGCGTGGATGATCTCAGTTGTTATGCTTGCTTTTCTTTTAAATTCCTGTGAGGCTCCCTAAAGTAGTAACATCATTCTTCTATTTATATCTCTGCCATGAGTAATCTTGTGCGAAGGTTGATGACCTCTGAATATTCTCATCATTATACAGTTTGGCCACTGTTTGACCACTACTGTGGAGCATTAGAGACAATCACGCCACACATGCCCTTGCAGCAGTCTTTTCTGTGCCAATATGTTTTATATGAGGATGTCAGCCCTATGTATGAACAATCTCGTATTACTCGCCACGCATGACACGCCTGATGTGCAGCAGTCCTACTCTTTTTGTGTCTCTTTAGAAACCCCCCGGAAACGATTTGAGGCTCTAATATTTACACATAACGTGCTACAATTTCTGGCAAGGTGGACCACTGTACGGCTGTCGTTGATTGGGAAGGATGACGTACTTGGGTACCATCCTGGTTGGTAACCTCGGATTTCATCACCGACATTAGCTGCAGCAACAGTTTCAAGGTCACTTCCTCAGCTGACGTACCATCAGTATTTTATGATGAATTCCGCTGAACTGCACAATTCTCCGCTAGAGTATGCTCTGAAAGCCCCTCACAATAATAAAATAAAACAAAGTGAATACAATTATTTATTTATAATCTGAGAGTACTTCTGACCTAAACCAGATCTGTCCGGTTGACAAATAACCGTAGTTAGAGCCTTGATCTCTCGTGGCACAGGTGCCAGGTATCGTCACATTCCAGTCTAACTAGCTGTAAATGGGTACCAGACTTTTCTCGTGAGCCAGGGAAGGAAAAAAGCAGTGAGAAAGGGAACTCGTCACCCCCATCTCTCGAAACTGGACACTGTGTACCGAAGTCTCTAACCCTACACTTCTCTACGGCAGTATAGACCTTTGACTCAGAGCACGGCACTTGAATGTGAGTTATCCATCCTCTTCTGTCTGTGTTTCCCTCACTAGAGCATCTTTTAACCTACATACAAGGGGGGAGTGGGTGGTGGTTAAGATGGATGTTACCATAGGGACAGTGAATTATTTATCAGTTAATGATTGTCGTGGAATATTCTAATCCACATATATAAATTATCAGGTAAATATGAAGCCTAACAAATACATTTAATAAAGAAAAGAGCAATGGTAAAAGAACAGTGCTGTCACAATGACTGTACTCGAAATCCCCTTGTTTTCTGCTTCGTCTGCAAATTGTAACGCTTTCACGTTGATAGTAAAAGCCTACTGTATTATTACCCGCTTTCTTCAATGAAACGTGTACTGTATTTCTTGGAACAACCTTGAGATACGCAAACTGATCCATGACCTAAATTTAATATTTCATTCATTCCATTTTATACACGGCGTAACTAAAAAGACAGATAAAGCAGGAGAGAGAGAGAGGGGCGAATGAAGGCAGGAAGCATGCAATACTAAACACGCGTCGCGCGATACACAATTGCTGCCATCACGCGTGTAAGGCCACATGCACTAACTTTATTTCAAATCGACAGTGATAAAATACACTACCCATCCGAGAGTTAGGTTTTAAAATCCTGAAAAACGCTTATTGGAAATATGACATTATACTGGTTTACGTTTGAAAACATTACAGTACCCAGACAGCACATCTTCGAAACAGGAGGTAGAAGAAATTGCATATTTTGAACGCAGCCACTTAGCTCCATTAAATTTGTATATTTGGGTTCCTTAGGACTTGCTGACAAATAATATGTAAAACGTTACGCAAATAGTCTAGGAATTACCAAATTATAGCCAAAATAAAATAGTGAGGGTGTCAGACAGCACCAAAATCAGAATCGCTCAGTGGCAGAATTTTAGGCCACCATTGTACGGGAAATGAGTCTTTATGTTAACTCCTATTTGATTGGAGCGCAACAAATATAAGACTAAACACGATTGGTCGGGCTATAAATACTATCTTGTGTTGTCAGGGGAAACGTGAAAAAGGAGTACTTTTTTGAAAAGATGTGTAGACATGGTTTCATTGGGTAGAGCTGCGAATATACTCGATTCAGAGCGTCTGTTCATTGCCACATCTTGTAATAATCCTACTAAGAAGCAGTGCGTTGAGCACCAGTGTATATTTTTATAAAATAAAGCCTGGGACATCGGCAGATCGGAGTTGTGCTATATTCATTGCCAGTCAACGAAACTGTTTATTATTCCATGAATTGTGGTAAGCTTGAAATATTCAATATCTTTTAATGAAAATTGAATGTAAATTGTTAATTTATGCCTGTATATATGTGTAGTTCGGTAGCAAACATGATGTAAAGCCTATAATGCTCCAGCCTGAACAGAAGGTGTCGGAGGAAAGTAAAACTGCATGGAATGGCCAAACAGTACACTGACACCTAGATGATTGACTAGAAAGAAATAATGCTGGAATTGCAGAGGCGTAGTAACCATTAGGGAGGGAAATACTGGTATAAAATATTTCAGATGAAGCTGACAGTTGGCCTAACGCTCTGAACTCAATGTTTGTGATGTATTGTACTCAGTGTAGAAAGAGAGGGTAAATTAGTTATGACGTAGAAGGTACATCCTTCTTGTTTCAGGGACCGTGGTCTTAAAGTTATTGAGCAGCACCTGGTCAGAGCTTTGCTGAAGCCAGAGGTGGACAGCATACTCCTTGGTCCATATAGCAACCAGTGGGGTGACTCCAGAACTCATTAAAGTAATCGAGCAGAGGAGTCTTTTACTGCAGTCATCACGCAAGATAAGAGAGTGTGGCCATGGAGCTCAACATTATGTACCCCCATCTTAAAATGACACTGTAAAATAAACTTAAGAGGGGAATTTAATTGTTTTAATGCCAGGAACTGAGAACATCTCCAATACTAGTTCCAACAAAGACAAACTATTGAAGTCATGATGACAAATACCAACAGAGCTTGAACAAAACAAAACCAGTATTACCTCAGATTACTACTACACAACTGACACACATAGGATACTATTAATTATATATGTCACTACAAGATTCATATTAATAAATTCTGTACATATAACTTGTAATTAAAATTGATTGTGATTCCTGGTTCCCTTTGTATTTGAATCAGGACACATATAAATTCATGACAGCACTGAATACATATTGTTATTTGAAAAGTTATCAGTGACTCCTTTAAGATATCCTCTTAGAGTGTTTTATGTATGTGAGTGTCACAGTGTTGTCAAGTGTGGTGGAATAAATTAAATTGTTTATCTGTCTGTTGTTGTTATGACTTACACTTCATCATACACATACCCTAGACATATAACGTAGTCATCACACTATTCCATGATAATTCTGACTGAGGTATACATATGTGGCAGCAAGTAAGGTTATCTATAATACACTACTCTTATTAGATATAGATACCTTCACAGCTGATCTCAGTCAGTACACTAAGTCCCCTATAAATATTTATAACAGCCCACTTCACCACAATGATCACGGGAAGGATTCCACCGATCTATGTTTACTTCTGGCAAAGCTACAGTTTTATCGCAGACTGTTTCGTTCGCAGATATCTTAATTCTCCAGAAATACAAAGAAACACACACACACCCACCCACACTCACACGTTTAAAGAATCGATTTTACCTGATGTATTTTCACGATAGTAAAACTGAAATATAAAAATGACATTAAACACAGCAGAATAAAATAAATATCTGGAAGGAGACGTCAGCGTAATGCCCCCCTTTGCCCCCTGTGGGTTTCAAACTCCATAACCAATAGAATAACACCACGTCTTTACGTACTCTGCCACTGTGAGATACAATAAGATATAAATCGCGCACAATTTCTCGATATGATGCAAAGCACGCGTGATTTGTCGGGATTTACCTCAGGAGTCAAAAGGCGCTAAAGTTTTGAATGATATTCCCCTCTTTATACATTGCAAAGAAGAAACGTTAACTCCCCCCCCCCCCCCCACCCCACCCCCAAAAAAAAACAATAATAATAATAAATTACAAGTGGAATTGAGAGGGTTTTTGGATTTTTGCTTTCGTTGAGATCAGAGCGAAATCTACGAGTGTGCCAATTTTAAGCTTCGCGAGTTACCTGGAGGTTGGTGAACATTTCAGGAAATACAAACGAATGGTACCACATACCATTTATATGTACAGAGATGAATAGTTAACTAATCCGACATGGTATGTTGTATAAAAGCACGGAACAAAAATTAAGTATCAACTGTTCATCGATTTACAGTAAGCCGAATCCAAAACGAGACAGAGTTCACCGTTCTTCATTACCAACAGTGTCCGGTTTTCTGAATCACTTCAGTCTTCATATTCGACCTGTGTCTTGTTGTCTGCCAATTTATGGAGGCGGCTCTTCCTATCTGTCTTCCGCTGCTAGAACTAAACCTACCAGTTCTTATGAGGAATTTCTTGTTCGTTTCTCCCCTCCTGACGATTTTATCAGAATGTTAATTCATTTCCATTTTAGAGAACTTTATGAAGCACGCAGCCAATAATACAACTAGCCCCCTTGCAGGAAGCCTACATCAAACCCAACCTCTTCTAGAGGTTGTTTCTGTAGCAATATGTTTTATAATACGAGGCTGCCAGCCCCGTGCACATCCTCACACTAGTTGCCTTGTACGACATGTCTGAGGTAACCGAAGTTGTATTCTAACCAGAGGCCCCTGGGGAACTAAACAGGACCTTTTATAAGAATGGGGCCTTGTTAAGAGAACCCGGGAAAAACATAGCGTCTTTTATAAGAATGGGGTCTTCCTCAATTTTATAATAATGATGACCGTTTATTAAGCACCTGAATGGGGGGACAAATTCACCTGAAAATCACGTGGAAAGAGACCCTGGAAGGACGCTCACCGCTTGACTACATTAACAACAGGCACCAACTAAGAGAAGAATACAGCATGAGAAGATACAAGGCAGTTGGATATTCTGGCAGGAAAGAAAATGTGCCCACAAAAGAATAAACATGATCACGTGTACCAGACGGAATATCACGTGAACCAGACGGAATATCACTTAACAGATTACCTCATTAAAAACCAAACCAGAAACTCCCCACCCCCCCCCCCCCCCCCCCCCCCCCCCCCCCCCCCCCCCCCCCCCCCGAAAAAACATTCCGTTAAATTATTTCCCGTATACAGTAATTAAAAAAAATAACAAACAAACAAAACAAAAACCCGAAACAAAATATGGTTCACACACCAGGAGATGTGATTTCGGGACAGTGACCTGGATTTTAAGTCCAATTTCCCGTTGGTATTTCCCGTTGGTATTTCCCATCTATGCGACCAGTCCCACGGCTTTGAAGGTCCACAGAGCAGCCAAGCCCGTGATTCAATGAAATCCAAGCTTGAGATGTTGTGATGAAATGTTGAATAAAGGTCACGCGACTGGACGTTGTTGGGAACTTCCCTGACCACAAAGTCCTTGTTGCTTGAAAACAGTTTCATCATTATCACCATCATCATCCTTTGCGTTGCAGGAGCATGAAGCCATGATTGTAGCCACTCCACCTCGCCGGAAGCCTGCGCCCCAAGTATTCACACCATGCAGACGTGATTTCTGTGACACTGTTTTAGACGGTGAGGTTGGCTGACCCATGCACAAACTCACATTATTCGTCATGCATAAGGCTTACAGTTCTGGTATTCTTTCTTTGCCTCTCTTCATAGACCTTCTCCTCTCCCCCCCCCCCCCCCACCCCCCACAGGGACTACATGGGGCTCTAAAGACTTGTACATACAGAAAAACCTTCACATATATTTTTCGACTGTTACATTTTTATAATGGCCTTTTTCGGCCACGCGCGTCCGTCCGCGGACAGCAAATAGTGGTAGGATTTCGATGTCTTGCCTTCAGGGAAGTACCTAGGTTCTATTTCTATATTTATTTAAGTTCTTATGTGTCTGTCTTATCTAGCCTTCACTTTCTTTCCTTTCCTGACGAAGGCCTTGTGGCCGTAACGTAGACCATTTTCTTTGTCTTTTGTCCTCGTAAGACGAATCACCTTTTTTTTGATTTTTTTTTCACACCCATCCATTGTTACATTTTTAGCATTATTTATGGTTATTGCTTAAATGCAAGAACATCTGCTGTGTTAGAGGTTTGTGAAATAGAATTTGGCAAGTATGGTAAATAATAACAAATTGTTTAGCGGTAACTTTTCAGTATTTTTATTTTATTTTCAGAATGATGTTGCCTTATAACAAGTAAATAAATAAAGTCTCTGGTGATTAAAAAATTGTTTTTTTTTTTTTTTTACATTGTTCGAAATTGATAGATTAATCTTCGATTAAAGAAATTCTATTAATCGATTCAGATTTTTAAAATCAATCCCATCCGTATGTTGGATAAAATAGTAGTAGACCAAGATGTGAAGGAGAAGGTGCTAGTGTTAGATAGGACACACACTGACAAAACCAAAGGATAGCATTACAAGGTGGTCGGAGTGGATAAGACGTTTCTCGTCCGCCTAGAATTCTAAAGATACCAGGTTCGAGTCCCAGTGGAGGGAAAATAACATGGAAATTTATTTTTTTCAGAACCAGTGGTCCTAATGATATAATACTCCCCCCTGGTCTCATGTGTAGTGAGATCGGGTGCCTCGCCTTCTCGGATAAGGGCGAAAAAATAGGAGGTCCCGTGTGCAAGTTGCGCACGTTAAAAATCTCACGGCAGTTGGAAATCGTAAAGAGTAGGCCACAAGGCCGCTGCCCGGGATAAAGTTAAAAATTAGAAACCTATTGTTTTATTAAGGTGTTTGCTACTATTTTTTTGTAGCACAACCCTTTCAACCATCTACCAGATACATGGAGCTGTTGGTTATATCATGATGTGTTTCATTTATTGTACAGTAATACGTTTTTGTTTGTATTTATTTTATGCGTAATACTATATTATCTCTAGTAGGTATTTTTCCTTTAGTAGTTATAGTTCAGTATGGTTTTATTATCAAAGTATGGTATTGTCTAAACTGTTACGCATTTAATATTCATTGGAGGATTATTTAGTTAATCCGTATTTATCGGGGGGGGAATCTTCCATCACTGTTGACTGACTCGCATTCTTATTTATTGTTTGTTTTTTATATGTTGGCTTTTGTTTTTTTGTAATACAGTGTTTTATTAGCTTTTGCACTTCTGATGGGGTCTTAGTGCCTATGAGATTTTCTACACTCATTTCTACCTTGTGATTACTACAACTACTACAGTATGTCTTAATGTTTTGCCTCTGCTGGTCATATTTTTTGCACTTC
>JAMPIV010002425.1:80000-123511 GCA_024509875.1 Oreohelix idahoensis
AAGAGGAAGAAGAAGAGGAAGAAGAAGAAGAAGAAGAAGAAGAAGAAGAGGAAGAAGAAGAAGAAGAAGAAGAAGAAGAAGAAGAAGAAGAAGAAGAAGAAGAAGAAGAAGAAGAAGAAGAAGAAGAATGAAGAAGAAGAAGAAGAAGAAGAAGAAGAAGAAGAAGAAGAAGAAGAAGAAGAAGAAGAAGAAGAAGAAGAAGAAGAAGAAGAAGAAGAAGAAGAAGAAGAAGAAGAAGAAGAAGAAGAAGAAGAAGAAGAAGAAGAAGAAAAAGAAGAAGAAGAAGAAGAAGAAGAAGAAGAAGAAGAAGAAGAAGAAGAAGAAGAAGAAGAAGAAGAGGAAGAAGAAGAAGAAGAAGAAGAAGAAGAAGAAGAAGAAGAAGAAGAAGAAGAAGAAGAAGAAGAGGAAGAAGAAGTATAAAGGCTGTTGCTCTGGCCAGTGTCATACCGAGTTTGTTAAAGGTGACACTGGTCTGTCAATAACGGCTTGGCGGGAATAAAATCACGGCTCATGCTCCAAATGGAACCAATGGGCAATGACTAATGTTCCATTTCTTTTCCAAAACTATCCACCCCTTCAAAATAGGTACAGGAGGAGAATACGTCTTCATAAACACAAGATTTAGAAATGTGTGTAGTACGGTTAAGAAAACCAAATAGTAAGGGGGGGGAGAAAGAGAGATCGATCTAAAGTCACTCCGTATCTGTACATCCTATTCATTTTGATATCCTCACGTGTATCGTTTAAACATGAAGCAAACGTATAAATAAGCAACTACAGCCGCAATTTGATCAGTTTTATTATTTTTGTTTTTTTCTTTCCGGAAACCCAAAATAAATAAGTAACAATCAGTAGCGTTACAACAGACAGCAAAAGCTGCTACCCGCTACGTAGTCGTGCGTTGAAAAAAGGAGCATCTCACGCTGAGCTGTAATGTAATAAAATAGCATTACCTTCTCTTTGTCTTGACGTTTCATTTAAATTAATTGGACTGGGAGTCATGAAATAACAGGGCGTGACTTATCAATCACCCTGCTTTAATAAACTGTTCATACAGCCCCGAGTAAATTTGTGTTGACTTTGTGGCTTTTTACTTTTGTTTAACCTGTGTTTGTGTCTACTTCCACACCACAACGAAAAACCGCGGAAACTTACAGCTAGAACATCATTTGCGCAAATACACCACTGCCATTTCTGGCCCGGAGATTTCAAAGATGTCTTTAGCTGACACTAGTGGTTTTCTTGGGGAGGAACTGGACTTCTAAGCGAATCCTCTTGTCAATCTCACAGTGAACAGAAGCAATACCAGAAATCCGGTGCCACTTCCTCATTCTAAGTTACCCTACTTAATTCATTCCAAATGTCTACATCCAACTGGCAACATCTGTGATTGGACATCGCAGACACGATGCTAACCGGGAAACTGAATCTAGGTCATCCGAAATGGCGCCTTTAGCGACACTCAGTTTGCATATATCTAACGAGCCAGAAAATAACATGAATAATTAGCTCGTGGGTGTCTGAGAAACTGAACCAGAAATACGGATTATTTGATCAATTTGTTGAGCCCGGCCTAAAGAGGAGTCGTTCAGAAGGCGGATAAAAATAGCACTATAAATGTAAATAGGCAATGAAAAAAAAAGCATAAGATCCCATAACAAAACAATACAAGTTTAATCCTTTTACATCAGTGATTCTCAAGTTTTTGGACCCGAGGATAATACGCTGGAGCCGAAAACGTGATCAAAATAAGGAAGAAGAAATGTCATTGCATTAGGAAATAAATGGAAATCGAAAACATGAAATCACATTGTAAAATAAGAATTTCAGCTCAAATGTCAAGTGAGTCCTATTTTATGGAGGTGAAACATGGAACACAGCAAAATCAACAACCAGAAAGGACGTGGTAAAGTCAAGGCTAATTACAAGATCAGAAAACATCTGTACAAATGTATTTATTACCAGAATACATGTTTTGTAAAATATCGTTATGTAAAATTATATATGTGGGGTAATTTGTGAGACGCGTGGGTTTTTTTTACCTTGCTGGACAAAATTAATCTGAGTTTTAACAATGTCAGAACACAACGCAAAATTTACTCTGTGTTCCAGTTTGATGTAACGTTATAAGAAATGGATCACTGGTTCAAAAAGAGTGATATGAAACCGCGGGCCGCATATGGCATGATGGCCGTACTTTGCCAACCCCTGCTTTAGAAGAATAATGCTAATACAATGACATTTAAACACAACTAATAAAAGCATTAATAATAATAATAAATTCTTTAAGCACCAAACACGGCGCATAAGGCAGAAACCAGTGCTCTCCAGGTTGTTCGTTGTGACGTGTCGCATGTTACGCATTGCCTAGTTAAATGTTTGAAGACCGAAAAGTGGGACACCAGTGTGCTGACCTGAACAAAAGAATGCAGGGGTATTTTCCTGTGTGTATCTAGGGCAGCCAATCAGAGAAGGGGTTTCCCACGGTCAGATAGAATGACTTCGGCGAGTGTATAAGGAAGAATAAATCGTCCGAAATCATGGTTAGAATTAGACATCGGGAAGGAGAACGGAATGACAGACAAGGATGAGAATGGTCTCCTTTTGACGGGAATATCTTCATTTATGTATAGGTACAAGGAAATCAGAAGGGAGTAAGTAGTTGTGAAGAATTTCGCAAGAATAGTGTCCGTGCATTGAGAAATGCTGTGTTTTTCCTATTTATAATTCAATATATAATCGTTAACACGACAGATATGGGAAAACAACATATGGATATAACTGTCAACTCATGGAGAACGGAAATATATAACTCCAAAGGCTTGAACTGGGAAAGGTGAAATGCACGAGACCAAGGTTTGAAACACCTCTAGCACAAACCCCCCGAAGTTACAACTTTTTTGGGAAGTTTGCTGGAGTTGCGAGCCTTGTTTCCTGTACGTCCGGTAGCTGCATATATAAGGGCGGACGTAAATTCAACACACAATATACCCAAATTATAACCAACTTTCAGGTTGAACAGGGTATTACAGCATTATAGTAGACGAAATCAACAACAACAACATTTCAAATTCACTTGTACAGCGAAGCAAGACAGAAGGACAACGGCTGGAGAGAGAGAAACGTGTCACGGCCAATATCTTGTTATTTGCAGCCAGGCAGTTCTGTTACTCCACTAAAGCCAGTCTTTACTGATCTTAATTAGATCCTGCGAGGGTATGTAAAGTTACTATGTAAAATAATACAGTAATTACAACTTTATTTCAGGATTTGTTTAATCTATATGTTATGAAAGTATCATGTATATTAATTGATTACTTGGTATGATTGTTGAAGATTGGAACCCGAAATATAACCACCATGACTGAGTCCGTATCAGGGCTAGCACAAATCATTATCAGGGCTTATTCATTCTCTCATCAAGTTACTGCACATTACAGAGCTAACGTGTCAGGCAGGGGGATACTATAACCTCATACCATATATGTGTGTACATATTATTTTGTATTATTTGATTTTATAAAATGTTCCACAGTAGACACCTGTCTTGTCACTGATCCATAATCATGCATTTTCACGCATACATCTGAAAACAAATTCATCTCACCTACAATAGGAATGTGGTAATTGTTATCCACAAATAGCCACATATCCTACAATTATCTGCAGGTTCATACTTGTCAACCAAAAGTCAGAGGTCAATGATCAAGAATTGCTCGATGATCAATGCGAATCGCCCCGGCAGTGTCTGGATTGGTAGAAGCAAGACCTACTGAAGCTGTACATCTCATATGAACACTGATTAACTAAACAGATGAGTGATATTTGTGACAATCGTGCAACCAAGAAGTGATAATTGTCAAGCAGAGTTTAGATGACAATTTGCGTGATAAACTAGTGAAAGTTATAAAGTGAATAAGACAGTGAAGAAGTCTATTACCCAACTAATTGGAAGAGTCTAAAGAAATGACATTTTAGTTTAACTTGCAAAAACTGTAATTGAATTCGCCAATTTGGTTTTGTATAAATATAACTTTTGTATCACCAGTCACACACAATCACCACAATTAGATAGATGTAAATAAAGAGGATATAAATTGTATTCACCAGCTTTATTCATTCAATATAGTTGATACTGAGTTTGGTTGAATTTTTATTATATCACAGGTGGTCACATAGCGGAGGTGGCGCAGTAAGGTCTGACTGTTCTCTGAATATTTTCAGTCCAGATACTTTCACAGCCGTGACTATCGAGTGATACCAGTGTACTTCTCTGTCACTGGGACCTCACACATTCTGGAGAGAATACTATTTCTACTCTAGCACTATCATCTCACACATATAAAACCTTCCGCTACATGACGCCACTCCTCTTAGCTCTTGCACATTATTTAGGCCCAACGTTCTTCCTTCTCTTATTATTGTTCTTCTGAGTGTTTCTTTTGGTCTTCCTTTTTTCCTCTTACCCTCAGGAACCCAAGTGAGCGCCTGTAGTGGTATTCTGTTGTTTTGCATTCGTAGGACATGACCGATATATGACCATCGTCTTTTCCTTATATAGTCGGAGACATATTTCTGCCTAGAGTCTTCTCTTATTTGTCGATTAGTCTTGAATTCTTTCCAACTGATGTTCATGAGTTTTCTAAGACATTTGTTCTCGAATGTATTCAGCTTGTTCTCCAATGATTTTGTTATTTTCCAACTCTCACAGCCGTATGTTAACACTGAGATAACATTTGAATTAAACAGACGAAGCTTGGTATGTATATTCAATGATCGTAATTTCCAAATGTTAGATAATCTATTGAAGGCGCTAGCTGCCAAAGCAATTCTAGTATGGATTTCTCTTGTTGTGTCACCATCCTGAGTCATTTTACTGCCTAAATAATTGAAACTTTCAACTTTTCTGTAGTTTTTCCCCGTTCAAGATGATATCAAAGGTCTCATTAGAAAAGTTCATAGCTTTAGTTTTAGAGGCATTTATTTGGAGACCTATTTTAACCGAGAGATGACACAAATTATTTATTGCTTCTTGGGATTGTCTTGGTGTTGAACTTAAGAATGCTACATCATCTGCGAAATCCAGGTCCCCCAGGAATTTTCCATTTGTCCATTTTATACCCAATAATAAAAGCATTACTGGAGTTTAAACAAGTCGCTTGAAAGACCCTTTTTCGCTCAACAAGTGTGATTGATGACCACCACTGCAGATGGCCTCCAAGCTGGAAGCATACACTGTAATATAACACGTGAGCCTGCTGAGAAAGGTTTCTGAAACAATTTGTGTGAAATTATGAATTCCAAGCCTCATATCTAACCTCACCTGAATGCTTAAAGTAACATGTGGGAAAGAAAGGATATAGTACGCAAGATAAGAGAGAAAGGAAGGACAGACGGACCTGCGTGCCCAATTCTTAACCCTATGAAAATAAAGTTCGTTCGTTCGTTCACCGTAGTGGTCTATTTACTCTATTAGACCGGATGAATAAAATAATCCAACAAAAATTTGTTCTGGAATCATAAAAAATAAACGACTTCTGGGGACGTCCAATCTTCTTCGTCAAATACCCTGCCGGTTGGCGTAGATGATCATGTCTCTCCACAACTTCATGTCTACAGTACTATTTATCAATTCTGTTGCCGACTTCTTTCCATGCCACGATCAAACTGCCCAGTAACTTCTCTCTTTGTCGCCCTTTTTGTTTCCTTCAATCTTTCCTGTTCTCACGATGTATCCAGCTTGCGCAACTCCAGCAAACAAATTGCACGTGCCCAAGCCTAGGCTTGACTTATTCAAGAAAAGCTTAGCGTACTCTGCTGCTCATCTTTGGAATTGTCTTCCACATAACCTAAGAAACAACCTCAGTCCCTATTCATACAATCCTAGACTTTTCATATACTTTATGAGTTCTGATTACATGCCCCCCTAATCGGATTATCATTTCTTATAATATCAACTGTAGGTTCTAATGACGATGTTTGTACTTTTCAACATATTTTATGTCATGTTAATAAGTAGCTAATGTTAATATGAGTGTGCTATTTTATTTTACTTTACAACGTTGAATTCCTTGAATTTGATCTGTAAAATGCGTACGGGAATAAATAAATTCAGTATGAAAGATGAAATCTCCTGGTTGTGATGAAATAACAGCTGAAATGATACAGGCAGGAGGAGAAGGCAGCGCTCGTATATACCATGCATTATGCTGCAAGATCTGGCAAAGCGGAATTTGGCCCAAGGAATGGAAACGATCAATTTACATACCCTTGCCAAAAAAGGGCAACCTGAAACTGTGCACAAACTACAGAACTATAGCTCTTATAAGCCATGCCAGCAAAATACTATTACAAATCATAATGAAAAGGATGCAACAAAAGCTAGAAACAGAAATAAACGAAGTACAGGCGGGTTTTCGACCAGGTAGAGGCACTAGAGATCATATATTCAACATGAGGATCATCATAGAGAAGTGTAGAGAATTCAACGTTGACCTACATACTTGTTTCATTGATTACACCAAAGCTTTCGATTGTGTACAACATCAGCAGTTATGGGCTATTATGAAAAATATGGGATTTCCAAACCACCTTATACAACTCATCGCACTGCTGTACCAAGAACAACAGGCAGCCGTAAGAATAGAGGGGGAAACATCAGAATGGTTTGAAGTACAGAAAGGAGTAAGACAAGGCTGTACCCTTTCCCCTTACCTGTTTAACATTTATGCCGAGAATATCATGAGAAACGTAAGAGATGACCAAGAACACACAGAGTTTGACTCATTTAACATCGGCGGGTACCAGATCCCGGAAATCAGATATGCTGACGACACAGTCCTCCTATCGACCAACCCAGAAGGACTTGAACAATTACTTCTGTCCACCAAAAAACACAGCGAGGCCCAGAATCTATACCTAAACACCAAGAAGACCAAAGTATTGACAACAGACAAAGTAAAGACCAAACCAGAAATTGAAATTGATAACGAAGAACTGGAAAGTGTTAATGAATTCGAATACTTAGGATCAATCATTAACAGCTCTGGCGACTGTGCAGTAGAAATTAAAAGAAGACTTGCAATTGCTTCACATAAACTAATACAGATGAAAAACCTATGGCAAGGCACAAGCAAAGAAACAAAGTTACAACTGATCAGAGCATGTATATTCCCAGTAGCAACATACGGCTGCGAGACTTGGACACTCAATAAAACAGTTGCAAAAAAGATTACATCATTTGAAATGAAATGCTACAGAAGGATGTTGAGAATACCCTGGACAGAAAAAAAAGACCAACAGAGAAGTACTGCACTCACTAAACGTACAGGAACATTGGCTCCTAAATACCATCGCAATAAGGAAGCTGAAATTTTTCGGTCATATAAAAAGACACAATAGTCTGGAAAAAACAGTGATGGAAGGCATGGTCCCTGGAAAAAGGGGAAGGGGTCGACCTAGACGACGGTGGACCCAGGACATCACAGATAGTCTGAACTTGTCTTTGGCTGATGCAGGTCGACTTGCCCAGAATCGTGATGCGTTCAGAGCAGCTGTAATGGAGACAACGTTCTGGAAAGAATACGTCACATGATGATGAAAGATGAGAGAAAGGAAGGGCAGAAAGTCAGACGGGCCTGCGTGCCCAATTCTCAACCCTTTGAAAATAAACGTTCGTTCCTTCTCATAACATAGCCAAAGAAGGCGGATTGATTCCTTCTAACATGGGGAATAAGCTTTTTTTTGCGCTTTGGTCTCTTTGAGAACATCCTTATTTCTCTTATAGCTTGTCCATGACAATTGGAACATTCTTCTGTAAAACCACATCTCTATGGCTTCTAGTGCTTTTAGTACTTGTTTACGAATTGTCCATGACTTACTTCCGCATGTCAGGATTGGTTCTATAAAACACCGCAAACTCTTTGTCTTACTTCCACTGAGAAAGAATTGTTGCATAAAATAGTTTTCACTTTATAGAATGCTCAGGGACATACCATATTCAATGTATCTGGGAACATCTAACAAACTAATTTTTGTGATAAAATAAGCAATAACCTCTTATATGATCATCAAACAGTAACTGCCCAGGCGAACTAACAATGCGACCATCTATGAGGTACTATCTGCCCTATATATTTCACAAGATTCCCACCTTCAACAAAGGGAAAGACAGAACACTTTGGACGCATATAGACCCTCCCCCCGAGCCCGCCAACAACAACACATACAAATTTCATGAAAGGTGAGGATACACCAATCCAGCAGAAATACTCCAAAGCGCAACGCCATTTTCTCCCACAAGGGGGTTGGTACAGTCCATTCTGTCAGTAAGCTCCTCTCGAGGAACGCGTGTCTTCCCCACAGAGTTAGACGTCTGCCCGTCTAATGTGTAATTTGTTGAACAGACGGTATTTGAATCTGTAGTGGCCGGTTCGCGGTCTGAAAATTATCACATGATCTCTGTCTGGTAACGTTAGCAAGCTTCTGTTATGTCAAATTTGATTACCCGATTCCTACATAATTCTTCACATCTGAGGCCGCCATTTCTAGTTCATATGCAAATAACATATCCTAGGGTAAGAATTTAAGACGGTGCCAAAAAAAAAAAAAACACACACACACACACGGAGAAGAGAACCAGAGATAGAAATTAAAGGGATAACGTGGACACGAAATCTTGAGCAGTTGTCACAAGCACAGAACAGGAACACCTGGTTTGAAATTAAATGTTTCCCCGTTCAACATAGACACTGGGTCCGTCGGCTATATTAAGGCGCATGTTCAAATAATAAAGACGTTGCGGTGTCAGGAAGTAGACTGGAAGACTTGGTGCAAGTCTGTTGAAGGTCTATGCTCCTCCGGGAGCCGAAAGGTAATGATATGATGTTGAATATACGGTTAGCTCAACGCTTAAGGTAATGATATGGTGCTGAATATACGGTTAGCTCAACGCTTAAGGTAATTATATGATGCTGAATATACGGTTAGCTCAACGCTTAAGGTAATGATATGATGCTGAATATACGGTTAGCTCAACGCTTACGGTAATGATATGATGCTAAATATACGGTTAGCTCAACGCTTAAGGTAATGATATGATGTTGAATATACGGTTAGCTCAACGCTTAAGGTAATGATATGATGTTGAATATACGGTTAGCTCAACGCTTAAGGTAATGATATGATGATGAATATACGGTTAGCTCAACGCTTAAAGTAATGATATGATGCTGAATATACGGTTAGCTCAACGCTTAAGGTAATGATATGATGCTGAATATACGGTTAGCTCAACGCTTAAGATAATAATACTATTCCTCTATCCTCTAAAACATGGGTGGGGGGGTGTCGGAGTGGTTAAGAGGTATGGTGTCCGCCTCTAATTCTAAAGCTACTGGGTTCGCTCCCAGTTCTGGATTGATGGAAATGTTTTTCAAAACCAGTAGTTCCTAACGATGTCACACTTCCCCTGATCTCCTGGGTGGCCTAGCCTTCTCGGATAAGGGCGAAAAAATAGAAGTTCCCGTGTGCAAGTTGCGCTCGTTAAAAATTCCTCGGCAGCTGGAAATCGTAAAGAGTAGGCCATACGACCGATTTTCTGGCAATATTTTTTTAACAATTAGGAAACCTACCCACCACAAAAATAATAGAATGTGTGATTCCTGTAAACACCCACTGAGATCCTCGCCGGTGCTATGGAGTTCGTGCACTGTGCTGAGATCCTGCTGGTGTGATCTAAGGGAGGAGATCAGATCACTGATGGAGTTGTCCGTGAGTAGTGAAGATGGTCTTTAAAAAATCAAACCTCTAAAACTTTAAAGAAAAATAAATGAGCGAAACAAATCTAAACAAGAACGTGAAGCAGGTAGACAGTCCCTGTGAGGGACATAACACAAAACAGCAAGGGAGATTAGTATAAAGTGGTCTGAGATGTGTTCTCTCTCACATTCTCTCCCCTGACTGGCCATCCTCGGTAGCGAAGGTAGGATAAGTCTTGACAACCTTTCTACAATTTCCCAGCTGGCCATCATGCAGACAGACGAAATGAAATTACAGCATCAATCATGGCGGCCAGACACGCTGCACGGTCTTTTGGGGGACATTTCCACAGATTTACAACTATGATTCATGTCCGGTTTTGAGAAACAAGACCCGCACACAAGCCAAGAATGTCTGCAAGATAAATGATCTCCAAAAAGCGGGCTGAAAATGGCTACCTACAGCCGGGACCATTCAGCTGGTACGTTTATATGAAAATCTGCATTTTTTTGGTTGTACCTTTTATTGATCTCCATGTTTTATAGCCATTCAACAGGACTGCCTTGACATTTGAATTATATATTCTTATTTTTGTACTTGGTCCTAATTTCTTTTCATTTCCATATACGAGGGGCGTTCAGAAAGTAATGCACCACATCGTTGTTCTCAGGAGCTGTTTATTCAAAAAGCATGAAATTTATACACAATATACATGGATATGTCATGTAAACATTGGTATTATTCAACATAATCCCCATCAACTTGTACGGCTTTATGTCAGCGCGAAACAAGTGCATGTATTCCTAGCCCGTACCAGATTTTGTCTTGATCCTGTAGCCATTTCTTCGCTGCATGAATCACTCCTTCATCATCTTCAAACCTTGTCCCACGGAGTGCAACTTTAAGTGGACCAAACAGATGAAAATCAGAGGGTGCCAAATCGGGACTATAGAGTGGATGGGGTAGTACAGTCCAACCCAATTTGGTGATTGCTTCCCGTGTTGCCAGACTTGTGTGAGGTCGCGCATTGTCGTGAAGGAGAAGCAGGTCAGCTGGATTCTTTTGCGGCCGAACTCTGCGAAAACGTTGATTGAGTTTTTTCAATGTCTTAATGTAAGCTTGTGAATTGATTGTCTCTCCTCTTGGCATAACGTCCACAAGAATCACACCTTCAATCTCCCAAAAGACAGTGATCATGACCTTTCCAGCTGAAGGAATTGTCTTGAATTTCTTTCTTCGTGGTGATTGCGGATGATGCCACTCCATTGACTGTCTTTTTGTCTCAGGTTCAAAATGATGTGCCCAGGTTTCGTCACCTGTAACGATCTTAGCCAAAAAGTTCTCTCCATCAGCATTGAAACGCTCCAACAATTCAGAAGAAATTGCTTTCCTTTGCAATCGGTGGTCATTTGTGAGACTTCGAGGAACCCATCTTGCGCAAACCTTAGAAAATCCGAGAGTTTTTATAACTGCATTTGCACTACCAATGCTGACTGACAGCTGTGAGGCCAATTGTTGAGTAGTGATTCGCCTATCATTAAGAATAATGCCCTCAGCGCATTTCAACATTTCTGCGTTGGTGGCTGTGGCAGGACGTCCACAGCGCTGCCGATCAAGCAGCTCCGTATCTCCACTTCCTGATTCTTTGATTCTCTGAACCCAGCGACTGACTGTACTCCTGTCGACTGCAAAACTTCCATACACATCACATAGACGCTTGTGAATGTTCACAACAGTTTCCTTCCCTGCAACGAGAAATTCTATCACAATTCGCTGTTTATAACGCAAGTTGCTAACACGCTCAATTTCAACGGTTTAGGGCAGCCGTATTATTTGGCCGGTGGCGGTGCAATTTTGTGCACACAATTGGCACATGCCATATTTGAAGTGTGCAAAATTTCATGCTTCTATCTTCATTATTAGCTGAGAAAAACGATGTGGTGCATTACTTTCTGAAAGCCCCTCGTATTTCCCAACGAAACGAAAGCTCCATCTGACTTTTTGTATTCTTATTTTGATATCACTGTTCTTCCAACCGTGTCTATATTGTTTGCCAAGAAATGTGAATGAATTAGAGAACTGTTTCTTCAAGTGCAAACCGGTTATCGCTTATTTTCAAAATCTGTGCCTGTTCCCCGCGTATTTTCAGATTTGGCTGAAGCTGTAGAAGATCTGGTTTCAGGGCTCGCAGAAGACAGGCAGATGGATAGACAACAACAACACAGGCTACCAGCAGCAATCGCGACACACTTGGCTCAAGAAACTTCAGCGACACACTACGTTTCACGGAAACAGCCGACACACTACGTTTCACGGAAACAGCCGACACACTACGTTCACGGAAACAGCCGGCGGAAAAGAAAGTAATTTTCAGATCTCTCATCAAGTAGTCTCATTTTGACAGTCTGTCATAATAAGCTAACAAACTAGAGTCAAGGGTTACAGGTATGGACTAACAAACTAGGGTCAAGGGTTACAGGTATGGACTAACAAATTATGCACCATGGTTACATGTATAAACTAACAAATTAGGGCCAAGGGAGGCATGGGCTAAAAAATTAGGGTCAATGATTACAGGTATGGACTAACCAATTAGGGTCAAGGGTTACAGGTATGGATTAACAAATTAGGGTCACGGGTTACAGGTATGGACTAACATTATTGAGTCCATGGTTACTGGTGTAGAAAGTGAGAGATTGAAAGCTTGTAAACTGATAGCAATTGTCGTGAAGTGACGTCTGTCTCACAACACGAATTCGAATTCTAAGTAACTCTGACCACACCGCGCGCCATACATTGTAAGAACTGCAAGATACCCAGTCCAATCAGAACGCTCCGTTATGCCTTGTTTACTACAGCTTTGGATAAAGAAAATGGAAGTCCATTATGTGCAAACTAGTATCGGAAGCCAATTAACTACACCAGTATGAAAGAAGTACCACATGGAAGAAGTATACAAATTAATACTGGGAAAGTTGCTCTACCCGTAGGTACTAATACTTTTACAAATACTAATATAGGACGGGAGAAACCTCTGGTGGAATGCATTTGAAGCTTCACGTTAGTCCTTAATTTAGCTGTTTAAAGTATGCCTAGAAAAAAATGCACTTAGAAGACTAATAGATTATTTGATAGACATATAAAGAATAATTCAGGGTATAATTTAAGCTTTGGATGAATAAAATCGCTCCAGGAATAACGGAGATAATTTAAAAAAGTAGTTTTCCTGATTCGAACAATAGGCAAATTTTATCAAGATTTTCGGACCTTGAAACACATTAGTAGAGGCAACCACCTCGGACGCTCGAGGCCACACTATTTATAGCACGTGTCTAACAGAATCAGGTCAATCTTTTTCAATCATACCATTCGAACTACAAGACACCAACGTCCTTTTCAGGACGCCACTACTCGAGATAAGATCGCGTTATCGTCAAAATGCCCAGACATAGGCCACACGCTAAAAAGAGGAAGGTCTACACCAGCCCACCAGCGCAGAACAGCCAGGGTAATCGCAATATCACAATCAACAATGACAGACAGCCAGAGAGCAAGACTGCCCCAAGTACTCGTGCCGGGACCGGCCCTTCTATAACTCCGGACACGACTGAGTTAGCTGTGACATGCGTCGACCCGACTGAGAGTCAGAGTGGCCCGACCCCTTGCCTAGATAAAGAAGACCCAGAACATAAAGAAATATGTAGAGCGTTACGACAGCTGGAGAAAAGAAAACAAGCGCTTCTATCGAGGCTGCACCCACCCGACTCGTCAGCAGTAACCCGGTCTATGACAGAGAAGCCGCACGATGCCGAGATGACAGCCGACCCACCTGCAAGCACTATGAAGGAAGTGATAGAGGCAGATCCTCAACACAGACAGGTACAAGAGGAAGATGTCGCAGAGACAATTTTAGATGCACTTCGAAGACTTGAAGACGGAGACGAGTCCCTTAGGCTCACTCTTCAAGAAGCAACAGTAGAAGTAGCTCCAGACGTGCTGGACATCGAAACCACTGAGAAGCAAGCTACCATTCCTGATCCTGAGGAAAAAACAGCTGACAACTCAAAGGCTCAGACGCAAGATATCACACCGAATAACCAAGAACAAGATTCGAACCAAGCCTGTAGAAGGAAACAAAGACCAAACACTAAAAATACAAGCTACTCAGAAACGATACAGGAGAGGATTGTTAAGATCACCCAGACGTCAGGAAGTGAGGTCTCACTCAGGGCCCTACCCGACAACAAAGTGATCAACATCCTCGAGGTGATAACTGGACGGAGAGGTATCGCCAAAGTAGGGAGGCACGAAAAGGGAGTAGTGCTTTCTCTCAACAACACAGACAAAACAACCTCGCTGATGATCGAACTGGAATCCGGTCCAAAGGAAATCCAGTTGCCCCACCAAATAAAAGTGGTGGTGGAAAAGTACAAGACAACAAAGAAGTTGGTCATCAGAGGGGTGGATACAAGATGTTCCGAAGGCGACGTCCACAGACGCCTTCAAGCTGAAAACACAAATCTTAAAATCACGCAGGTCGAAAGGCTAAAAACCTGGGCCAAGAAAGATACCAATCTGATGATAGTCACGGTAGAAGGATCGACAAGACCCGAGAGACTGACGCTCGAAACCACAACCAAAAAGACAGAAGCCTATATCCCTCCGGTGATGCAGTGCTCCAACTGCCAGCAGTTCTCGCACACAAAAAAGACGTGCAGGAGAGATGCAGTTTGCCGGTATTGTGCGGGTAGTCACCAATATGGCGACTGCCCCAGGGCAAAGGAGGACCGCAACTACAAAGAAACTAACGAAAACCGTATCTGTGCAAACTGCCACGGAAACCACGGGGCAAGGTACAGAGGATGCCCTGTGTTCCAGGAAACTAAGAGCATCTTGAAGGAGGCCGTGTCCAAAAACATACCCTTCAAAGAGGCCAAACACAGAGTGAATGCGGATGTTACAGAAAAACAGCGCACGATTGACAGAACACAGCTACACAAGCTGACCGCTGAAATCAACGAAATGAAAAGGAAACAGCAGAACGAAAGCAGAAACAAGCAGGATCCCGTAGACGACAAGGACAGCGGTGAAGACATAATAGATATGCAGAGCGCCAGAGAAATGTTACAGAGCGCCCAGGCAATGCTACAGGAAACAAAATCCATCAAACACGAGATAGAAGTTGACATCGCCAAACTCACAGAGCTAAAGGCAGAGAACGAACAAATACTCAAAAGAATTGAAACAACCATCAAACACGAGATAGAAGTTGACATCGCCAAACTCACAGAGCTAAAGGCAGAGAACGAACAAATACTCAAAAGAATTGAATCAGAGAGAAGGATCGTTGAGGATATCCTTACAAAAACTAGAGAACAAAACAAAGAAACGAAAGACAAAATGAAAATCGACATCGTACAGCAAATGTTACTCAATCAAGACAGAGCATTAGCAGCCAGAAACGCTAGAACAGCTACTACCAACGATAATTGAAAAAGCACTGTCACAGATACAGGAGAGCAAGAAGACAAAAGCAACAGAAACTAGTAGCGTAGAAACACACAAAACTAAACGAGCCAGATAGTTGAGGCAGGACATAAAAAACACCATGAGAGCGACACGGCACCACAAACGGACAAAGAGGAATCCAGACAGCCAGCAAGTGGTCCTTTTCAGGACCAGTCACCTCCAGGACTACGAACGAGATACCAGTGAAGACGATAACACCCTATATACCCCAATTATAACCAAACTTCAGGTTGAACAGGGTATCACAGCAACATAGTAGAAGAAAACAACAACAACACACAACACAACAACAGAACTGATTCAGTCACAATATTTGAATCGACAGCGAGCGGCCAAATAAAGCCTGTGTTATTGCAAGTGGTTTGCCTTCCGTAACTGAAAGCAGATCTTAACCAACCATTAACGGCTCGTCTGTGTATGCCTGAGGGTTTTATCCTGTGACCTACAACAAATATAAGAGGCATCTATTACTGAGGTCACGACTGATGCAGTGCCGGTCTATGTTAGAGGGCCAGACATCCAAAGTACACCAGTTGGAAGAATTTCAGCCGACAATTCTCTCCAATATCAGAGGGAGCCATCTTCAGTGAATCAGATAAGTTGCCCACAAAGGCAACTGTGTAGGATATTCATGATCACCAAACTAAAATCAATCCAGTTTGTGATGAAAAGGTGGTAATCACTTGGCGCGAGATCGGGGCTGTAGGGCGGGTGGTCAAAAATTTCCCAGTGAAATTTTTGCAACAATTGAACAGTTCGATCTGCGGTTTGAGGTCGAGCATTATCGTGCAAAAGCACTATCCCAGTGGACAGCAACCCACGTCTTTTGTTTTGGCTGGCACGTCTAAGTTTTATCAGAGTGTCACAATAAGCATTGGCATTAACTGTCTTTCCACGTTCAAGAACATCAATAAACAAGACCCCTTTTTTTTGTCCCAGAAAACAGTGGCCATGATCTTTTTGACAGAAGATGCTTGCTTAAACTTCTTTGCTTTCGGGGACCATGAGTGTCGCCATTGCATCGACTGTTGCTTTGATTCGACGCTTGTGTAGGAAATCCAGGTTTTATCTCCAGTAACAACGTGGCCCAAAAATTCATCTTCTTCATTTCGATAGCGCTGCAAAAAATTTTGAGCCGAAGCCAGGCGTCAATAATTGGTTCAAGACACTGGCGGCAGACTTCTTTGACACTGGAATAAAGAACCTGGTGCCACGATACCAAAAATGTGTTGAAGTCAATGGTGACTATGTTGAGAAATAATGTAAATGTGTGGTTCACTTTTGGCTGCAATGAATCATTTTTATATATTATGGTTTTTTAATTATTTTATACCGGGACTTACTTAAAAAACGCGCCTCGTATCTTCAAGTAAACTGTGAGATTAACACTAGTAATTAGTCAGAGAAAGATCAACCAAGCAAGAATATCTCCATATTGATAGACATCTTGATACAGAGAAAGACTTTGTTGAACAATTTTTATATTATTTATTTATTTTTGTAACATGAGTTCTTTTAAGACTTTTCAAACAGAAAAGAGTAAATGTACAAATAAATTGTAAATATTTACCAGCCGACTTACTTAAATTCTTTAAGTTAAGTTTTATTCATTGTTGGTGAATTTAATTAAATAATTACCCCTAGCAGAGTTAATAATAATAATAATAATTACCATATTAACAGAGGAGGATCTGGAGAGGTAGCGAATAAGGACTCAGAGTACTACATTACCATCTTCTCTGGGAACTTATACAGCTTGACCCTACCTTTGTTGTCTATACACCTTTACTCTTTTCAGAGAAAGAGGTATTACTGATAAGACCAGACTCTTATCTGGCACTACCCTGGTATCATCTGAAACACCTTTATATCCAGGATACCTTATTACTTTCTATAACATCTGAACCTCTCGCGACAGCAATAACAAAACGCATAGTAGGTTGAGTGGCAACAGCAAAGAGGCACCACGAAAATGATGATGGAGATAACTTATTCCTTGCCGCAAGAAAGAGATGCGATAGGGAATTCGGTCAACACCCTAGTCGTGAACACGAGTGTTGCTGTGTGTCCCGGATCACAAGCAAGCAACATAAGAAAGTGCTAAACTTAGAAGTGTTCATACACACGTTTAAACCGACTTCTTGTAAGAAATGTCCAGATGTGTAAATAATTCAAGGGGGACATTTCTGTTACAAGATAATCTTCATTTGTCTTCTTGATATACCAAGTCTGGTAGCACATGCGATCATGTCTCTCCACAACTTCCTGTCTACAGTACTATTTATCAATTCTGTTGTTGACGTATTTCAATGCCATGATGTCAAACTGTTCAGCGTCTTCCTCTATCAATCTTTTACTTGTTGTCACGATACATTCCAACTTTGTTCTTCTGCTCACAACATGCCCAAACAAAGTGGACATCTTCTCTTTGTGCACTGACCTCTTTCAGGACATCCTCATTACTCTTTTTAGCTGTCCATCTTTCAGGACATCCTCATTAATCTTTTTAGCTTTCCGTACAATTTTTAACATTCTGCTGTGAAACCACATCTCTGTGGCGTCCAGCACTTTTTCCTACCTGATTTCTCCTCAACTCCCTGTGCAGTATAGACCAACAAATTCAAGCCAAACCATCTTGTCCTGGTGTCATCTAGGGCCGGATTAAGCCAAGAAGGGCCTCTAAGCGTTTGTTTTTTTCCCCCCCCCCCCCCCCTTTTTTCACCTAATAGGTAATTTTTTTTTTTTTTCATGCCTCTTAGCATGGTGATGGTATATTACTAGTATTATTAATAGACTGGTATGTTAGTTTGTTAGCACGGCTTATTTCTTTTATTAGTAATTATTTTTGTATTAATGTTTATTAGTATAGGAAATTGTTCATGCGGCGTTGTGATTTTGTCGGGGTGCGTTATGTCTTTTAAGCTACTTTTGTTTTTACTGTCTTTTTAGAATGTTATAAATGCGATTGCAAAGTGCAAACATTTTATTTGTGTACATAAATCTGGGCATTTTTTAATCGACTTAACTTATGCACAAGCCCCCAAGAGCTCCAGGCCCCTAAGCTTCAGCCTACTTAGTCTAAAGGATAATCCGGCCCTGGTGTCATCCATTCACGGTCTTATCATGCCTCCTTTATCGCTTACACGCCTGTCTCTTATTTCCCTCCACGATTTTTTCGGTTTCCCATTCTCTGATCCTGGAAATTAGAGAACAAGGACTGCCCTGGTAATGTATGCTATCATCTGGGCTCCTCAATCAGAGCCCTACATCACTGCCACAATCTTTCCCCTCACCTCGCTGTCCCCACTGGTTTTCTCCATCCGTCAGACATTGGTACTCTTGTCATACCACTATAATCACTCTATTCTGCACACAAAGTCCAACTTCTTGTCTGAACTGTTCGTTGTCCATGTTTCACCGCCATATAACAGGGCTGCCGTGACGCTTGAGTAAATCAACATTCTTATTTACATGAAAACAGACAGACTGACAGATCAATGCGGCGGAAACAGAACAAATACGCAGACAGACAGACACTCAGGTCATGACAATTTTTATGACATTTTTTTACTTTCAAATTAATTTTCTTTTCATTCATAGGTTTTCTAAGACCTCTTTATTTATTTTCTCCTCTTTCTGTATGACATGCCCTATGAGACAACGTACATGACAGCTGTTATGACAGTGTGTGACCACGTTTATGTCAGTGTATGACAACTGTTGTGACAGTGTGACAACTGTTATGTCAGTGTGTGACAACTATTATGTCAGTGTGTGACAACTTTTATGTCAGTGTGACAACGGTTACGTCAGTGTGTGACAACGGTTGCGTCAGTGTGTGAACGGTTACGTCAGTGTGACAACAACGGTTACTTCAGTGTGTGACAACGGTTATGTCAGTGTGTGACAACGTTTATTTCAGTGTGTGACAACGGTTATGTCTGTGTGTGACAATTCAGTTTGTGACAACGGTTATGTCAGTGTATGACAACGGTTACATCAGTGTGTGACAACGGTTATGTCAGTGTATGACAACGTTTACGACAGTGTGACAACGGTTGTGTCAGTGTGTGACAACGGTTATGTCAATGTGTGACAACATTCGTGACATTGTTTACAACGGATCCGCCAACACGCGACAACAGTCAGACAAAAACACGTGACAACCTGCAAGAAAGCACGCGACATGCTGTTTATATCGAGTTCAAAACCGCAGATTATCGACTACTTGAAACTGAAAAACATAGATTTGTCCGGCACCGTCCAAAACAAAACGAAAGTCATCAATGCAATAAATGTTCCTCAAACTTCTAAATATCGAAGAGTGGCTCAGTTCCCCACGGACAGCGACGCACAGAATGCGCTTCCCATATAAGCGGAATCAATACGGATGAATTAATTTTTAATTAAATGCCAAATGCCAGTAGAAGGCAATTCACTTCGGGAATGCAGATGTCGGTTCCTCGGATAAACATACACTTTTACAAGCGGTTAAGACCGTTCTGATAACTTCCCCACCACTAAATGCGAAACACGGAGGGACTGGTTCAGAGCGTTTCGGCGATGGATAAACCCAGACCTGCATTACGTTACAAGAGGATTTGTGCCTGACCATTAAGAGAAATCCTCCAGACTGGCACAGTAGACCTCGCTGGTGGGCAGACAGACTCATCGACGATCACGTACTGAATTAGAAAATCCTGGCAGAAATACTAATGAAAACCATCTATGAATTGAAATAAATAAAAGTACACTGGATCCGTTGCCCACTGCAATATATATATATGTGTATGTTTGGAAATGAGAAGGCAGATACTTGCCAAAGAAGGAAAAAGGACAATCCAAACAGAAGACAGAGCTACAAATGAAGAGATAAATGCTTTAATCAGAAACAACTATACAGAAAAATGGCATAAAGAACATCCAGTCCCCGATACCGCCAAAACTATACTATACATTACCAAGAAGAGATCAAGTGATAATTTTCAGACTAAGAACTAGCCATTGCAGGCTCCAATACCATCTGTACAACAAACTGGAAATCAGAAAGACAGATATGTGTCCACGTGGTAAGGACAAACAAACAGATATGTGTCCACGTGGTGAGGACAAACAAACAGATATGTGTCCACGTGGTGAGGACCAACAAACAGTAGAAAATGTGCTCCAAGACTGCCGGCTCCACGAGAGGAGCAGGGTAGCAGCATGGCCTGAGAGCCCACCCAGTTGAAGGAGAAACTGTATGGTGACGAGAGAAGCATGAGACGGACTGCTCAGCTTGATAAGAAAGATAAATGTGGTTATGGGAATACGACCCTGAGGTGACAGCCCTTAGCTGCTTTTTTCCTGGTGCTCCCTTTCGACGTTTTGTCCTCTCTTCTGCTTGCCGTGAGAGTTTCCTGTCGCCCAATCTGAGGTGGCGCCGTAGAGATCATCGCCACTTGGCTTCATCCTCCCAGGTTGCTGGATTTATGTCCAGTGTCCTCGTGTCTCTCTTGCACACATCTTTGAACCTTCATCATCATCATCTGTCCGTTTTCTGTGACACACAGGCCTTGAAAACATTAAAGCCAAGACTTATGGTCCTGTGCCATTCTTCCAAGATCTTTCCATATCTTGTTGTCAATTTCATGTACCGTATATGATAAGTAAAACCAGACAGACTACAGAGAAATTCATCAGAAACTTCAAAAAGTGACTTAGCCCCACTAAGACATACTCAGACACGATCGTCGGACTTTCATCGCAATTCACGGGCACTAAAACCCCGGAAGCAGTGAACCAAAGACAGAGAACGTCAAAGCTACAAATCATTTCCTGTCACCATCCAAAGAAACTCTTTCAAAGTACAAAAAACATTGTCAGCTAAGAAGAACATTATGAAATTGTTCAATCCCTCACACTCACTGAAGTAACTCTTGTTACTAACACACATCAGGGTTATGTTTCTTGTTAATGTTATTTCATAAATTATTGGCGCATACCTCGGACAAGAGCCTCATAAACCAGCTTGTGCGTCAACTACTGTCAACAATTCTAACACATAAATTATTGGTGCATACCTCGGACAAGAGCCTCATAAACCAGCTAGTGCGTCAACTGCTGTCAACAATTCTAACACATAAATTATTGGTGCATACCTCGGACAAGAGCCTCATAAACCAGCTTGTGCGTCAACTACTGTCAACAATTCTAACATAAATTATTGGCGCATACCTCGGACAAGAGCCTCATAAACCAGCTTGTGCGTCAACTACTGTCAACAATTCTAACACATAAATTACACTGACTAACAAAAAAAAAAAAATTTTTTTTCTTTCTCTAACATTTCTATGTTTTTCTGATCAATTTTAATGCGCTGTTTTTAAATCTGCAAACCGTTTTTCTCTATCAGGTCGGGATCTCTAGAAATACGCAATTGAAGTTTTTTAACAACGCATACAGTATTACAACATCATTTGTACAAGAAGTATAACAGTTATGTAGGCTTGAATTTCTTTGCAGTCGACTTTCGTCGGTGAATGACATGTGGTACATCGCGATGAAGCATCCAACAATAATCAGCAAGCATGGTCACACTCCACCGTCCTTGATAACGTGACTCCATTACGGCGATATCTTGATGGAATCGTTCTCCATGTTCATCGCTGACTTCGCCAAGGTTGTCAGGGAAAAAGTCAAGATGCGAATCGAGCAAATGGATTTTGAGGGACATGTTACAGCCCATAATTCTGTATGCATCTATGCACTGCTTAACAATATGCACATAGTCGACAGATTTGTGATTTCCCAGAAAGTTATCGACGATCGATTTGAATGCCATCCATGCGCGAAGTTCACTACCATGTAACAAGTTCTCGAATTGTTTGTCTGCAATAACTTTCCTAATCTGAGGTCCTACAAAGATACCTTCCTTTATCTTTGCATCGCTAATCTTTGCATCGCTAATTTGCGGAAACTTTTCTCGAAGATAAGTGAAAGCTTTGCTCGTTTTATCTAACGCTTTTACGAAATTATTCATGAGCCCCAACTTTATATGTAACGGTGGTAAAATGATGCTGTCTTTGTTAGCTAATGGCTCGTGTATTACATTTTTATGCCCGAGCTGCATACGATCCCTGATAGGCCACACCTTTCTTGCATAATGTTCCTGTCTGTTGCGGCTGTCCCATTCACATAGGAAGCAACAAAATTTAGTATACCCAGTCTGCATGCCCGTGAGAATTGCAATGACCCTTAGGTCTCCACAAATCCGCCATTGGTAGTCATTGTACTTTATTTTTGCCAAAAGTATAGCCATATTGTCATAAGTTTCTTTCATATGAACAGAGTAGGCGACTGGAATTGATGAAAATAAATTTCCATTATGCAATAACACGGCTTTTAGACTAGTCTTGGAAGATTCGATGAAAAGTCGCCATTCGTTGACTATGTGCTCATGACCGAGGTGCACCATTAGACCTTTTACATCTTTGCAATAGCAAATGTCATCATCCATCTCAAAGTATTGAACAAGTTCTCTGTGTCTATGACGAAATTTAGATATCGGAGTATTGGGCGCTAAAAGATTCCATTCTCTGAGTCGCGAACCGAGTAATTCCGCTTGTCCTTTGGTGAGAGCGAGATCACGTATTAGATCTGAAAGTTCTGAATGGTTAATTAAGTGAACACCATCATTCACCGGTACATAATCCGAGTCAGAATTAGTTTCTAAAGCAGGTAAACTATCACTTTCTGATGGTTCATTCACGTCCAACGGATATTGTTCTGGTGGAACTGGGATCGGACACGTGATTGGATCATGAGGCACTGGTTTCGAAACCGATTCAATATTTGGATAAACCACAGACTTTCTAGTTTTAAAAGTGAAACCATAGATATTTTTTTAAGCAGAAGTAACAATCAGTAGCGTGATTTGTCGGTTCACGCCATATTACTGGCACTCCAAAAGGCATCGACTTATGCTTCGGCGATTTTCGTAACCAACCTGCCAATGTATTTGCACAAGTCGAACAAACTGCATTTGGCTTCCAAGATTTATTTGCATCATCAACTTTCGAATCGAAATAAAGTTCATATGCTTTCTTTAGCAATGGTGTAAAGTTTTTCTGGTGAACACGATCGGTAAAATATCCGCACACGTAACAGAACAGATCAGCCGAATTTCTACAACTTCTAGAAGCCATATTTCACTCAGAATTATTTCAAAATACAGTAACTATTTGAAATATAACGTAACATATGTCATGCATCTTTTAGCAGTATAAAAAGTAGAATTATTTTGCATTTTATTAATTTTTAAAAAGTTATATAGTAAAAATGAAACGGAGCAAATAACGGTTTCCCAAAAATATATTTATTCACAAATATCTTAAGAACCCGACGTGATAGAGATAAACGGATTTCAAATTTGAAATCAGCGCAAGAAACTGACCTAAGAACACTTATTCTTATATAAGAAAGAAAAATGTTGTTTGTCAGTGTTATTGGCGCATACCTCGGACAAGAGCCTCATAAACCAGCTTGTGCGTCAACTACTGTCAACAATTCTAACACATAAATTATTGGCGCATACCTCGGACAAGAGCCTCATAAACCAGCGTGTGCGTCAACTACTGTCAACAATTCTAACACATAAATTATTGGCGCATACCTCGGACAAGAGCCTCATAAACCAGCGTGTGCGTCAACTACTGTCAACAATTCTAACACATAAATCATGGCTGGGATTGATTTTAAAAAATCTTAATTGATTAATAGAATACGGTCCTAATGATGTCAATCTCCCCCCTGGTCTCCTGGGTAGTGAGATCAGATGCCTAGCCTTCTCGGATAAGTGCGAAAAAAATAAGAGATTCTATGTGCATGTTGCGCACGTTAAAAATCCCACGGCAGTTGGAAATCGTAAAGAGTAGGCCATAAGGCTGCTGACCTGGCAAAATTTAAAAATTAGAAATCTACCCACCACAAAAGTATTTATAGAATGTGTGATTCTTGTAAACACACATTGGGATTCTCGCCGGTGCTTCAGAGTTCGGGGACTGTGCTGAGATCCTCCTTGTGTGATCTAAGACAGGAGATCGGTGCACTGATTGGAGTTGTCCGTGTGCAATGAAGATAGTTCTTACAACCAAACCAAATCTACCTTTTTTTTGTGCGCCCCAAAATTGCGGCAACATGCCGACATATTACCTCTTGACCTAAACTATGACAAAATTACGATAAATAAAAATAATAATAATAACCTCAATACCCTAAGTTCTGATATGATATTCTGTAAAACCACACACACAAAAACCCGGTCAAAGTCAATTAACAAATATAATAAATATAAAAAACAATCTGTCGGTCAATGACCTAAACTCTGATAAGATAAAAAATAAAAAAAACTCAAGTTTAGCGCCTGCAGCTCTGATTAAAAAAAAAAAAAAAAAAAAAACCTTATGTGCCCTAGACTGTAACCGGGCATGACGATTACACGTAGAATTCTGAAGATATTATGTGGAAAAAAAAAAAACAGCTCATGGTTAAAACTCCCAGACAATCCAGTCGAAGAAATTAGTGTTATCTCAGTCTGGATAAGTCTACAGCCAATTTGGCCCGAAGAGTCTGATGAATGCGTTGGAAAATTCAAAGTCTTTTCAATTTTTTTAAATCTGGCACTTGGCTAAAATGGTGGCGAGAGGGTAAGGATTTACAGTCAACATAAAATGCATAACTTCTGGTAATAAGAGTGTGTCACTCGCCAAAAAAAACATGGCGAGAAATAACTTTGTTGTGCTCCTTCTGCTGTTTGTCCTGATGGCGTCACTAATGTACCTCTCGTGATTTTACTCGGGTCCATTCCATTTACTTAACTGGATCTTTGTAGTCAAACTTGTGACTTATGGTCAAGGCCCCACGAAAAAAAAACTGAAAGATCTGCGTACTCGTTTAACCAGTGCTCAATGTTTTCTTCGTCCATCTCGTTCGCCCTCAGACTTCCACATTAATAACTTTGTTGCATCTTCATTTTTTTATTTTGGTGGGGGGGTGGTGTGTTCGGAGTGGCAAAGAGATATGGCGTCCACCTCTAATTCTAAAGGTATCAGGTTCGATTCCCACAAGAAGGAATAACATTTACGGTAATTTTTTTCAGAACCAGTGGTCCTAATGATGTCAATCTCCCCCCTGGTCTCCTGGGTAGTGAGATCAGATACCTTCTCGGATAATAATAATAATAAATTCTTTAAGCACAAAACACGGCGCATAAGGCAGAAACCAGTGCTCTCCAGGTTGTTCGTTGTGACGCCACTCCTCTTAGCTCTTGCACATTGTTTAATCCCAACGTTCTTCCTTCTCTTATTATTGTTCTTCTAAGTGTTTCTTTTGGTCTTCCTTTTTTCCTCTTACCCTCAGGAACCCAAGTGAGCGCCTGTAGTGGTATTCTGTTGTTTTGCATTCGTAGGACATGACCGATATATGACCATCGTCTTTTCCTTATATAGTCAGAGACATATTTCTGCCTAGAGTCTTCTCTTATTTGTCGATTAGTCTTGAATTCTTTCCAACTGATGTTCATGAGTTTTCTAAGACATTTGTTCTCGAATGTATTCAGCTTGTTCTCCAATGATTTTGTTATTTTCCAACTCTCACAGCCGTATGTTAACACTGAGATAACATTTGAATTAAACAGACGAAGCTTGGGTATGTATATTCAATTATCGTAATTTCCAAATGTTAGATAATCTATTGAAGGCGCTAGCTGCCAAAGCAATTCTAGTATGAATTTCTCTTGTTGTGTCACCATTCTCGGATAAGTGCGACAAAATAAGAGGTCCTGTGTGCAAGTTGAGCACGTTAAAAATCCTACGACAGTTGGAAATCGTAAAGAGTAGGCCATTAGGCCGCTGCCTGGCAAAATTTAAAAATTAGAAACCTACCCACCAGGAAAGTATTTATAGAATGTGTGATTCCAGCATTCACACATTGGGATCCTTGCCGGTGCTACGGAATTCGTGCACTGTGTTCCTCCTTATGTGATCTAACGGAGATCGGAGCACTGATGGAGTTGTCCGTATGTGATCTAACGGAGATCGCAGCACTGATGGAGTTGTCCGTATGTGATCTAACGGAGATCGCAGCACTGGGGGAGTTGTCCGTATGTGATCTAACGGAGATCGCAGCACTGATGGAGTTGTCCGTATGTGCTCTAACGGAGATCGCAGCACTGATGGAGTTGTCCGTATGTGATCTAACGGAGATCGCAGCACTGGGGGAGTTGTCCGTATGTGATCTAACGGAGATCGGAGCACTGATGGAGTTGTCCGTATGTGATCTAACGGAGATCGCAGCACTGATGGAGTTGTCCGTATGTGATCTAACGGAGATCGCAGCACTGGTGGAGTTGTCCGTATGTGATCTAACGGAGATCGCAGCACTGGTGGAGTTGTCCGTATGTGATCTAACGGAGATCGCAGCACTGATGGAGTTGTCCGTATGTGATCTAACGGAGATCGCAGCACTGATGGAGTTGTCCGTATGTGATCTAACGGAGATCGCAGCACTGATGGAGTTGTCCGTATGTGCTCTAACGGAGATCGCAGCACTGGTGGAGTTGTCCGTATGTGATCTAACGGAGATCGCAGCACTGATGGAGTTGTCCGTATGTGATCTAACGGAGATCGCAGCACTGATGGAGTTGTCCGTATGTGCTCTAACGGAGATCGGAGCACTGATGGAGTTGTCCGTATGTGATCTAACGGAGATCGGAGCACTGATGGAGTTGTCCTTATGTGATTTAACGGAGATCACAGCACTGATGGAGTTGTCCGTATGCAAAGAAGATGTTCTTTAAAACCAAAACCAACCAAAACCAATCTTCAAGTTAGAATCAAAGTCCACGGCACATCAACTTCTAACTTAACCAATTAAGAATCAATTCCCAAGGTAAACAATGCAAAATCAATGCCCGTCCGAGGTTCATACTGAAAACTCCGTCATTCCAACTGTACTCCTAATATATTTGATCTACAAATCAAATTACAAGCGTCAAATCCGCACGGCCAATTTTAACAAACTAACCAACAAAATTTATCTTCAATCAGACACCAGTGTTTGCAGTACATAATTTTTTTTGTAACAAATTACGAATTTTTTTATCAAATTACGCAGACGTCTATGAAAAGACAATTTTAGATTACTCATCACATAAATGTACAGAGAGTAACTAGAGTTCTGGGCACAAGTACAATTTTAAAGCAGCCACAGTTGCCAGAACTAGCGAATATCTTACGCCACAATTTTGTCAAATATATACGGTGTAATTGAAAAGTCACTACCTGTTTTTTACATTATTTATTCACACATATCCAACTAATTTTCAAGAAATATATACCATAAAAATAAGACAACTGCAATTTTATCACTTTACATGCTATGCCACATTAATACAACAACACAACGTAAGATCCGTTTAGTTAAACACGTGACGTCATAGACGGACGCAATTTTCGTTGTCTCTGGTAACGTCTGTTTGTTAGCCATTTTATATTTTATGTTGCGTTATTTTATTTCTGGGAATTTAAAAAATAAAATAAAATCCATTTGTCCACTGGCACTTATTGCTAATTGTTTTGACATTTTTCTTGCTATGTATATCCTGTAGATAGACGTGAGGATATACAAATGTTAAAATAACACGTGACTTTTCAATCGGTGGATGGGTTTGAAAAAAAAATCGAAAAAAGGTGATTCGTCTTACGAGGACAAAGGACAAAGAAAATAGTCTACGTAGACTATTTTCTTTGTCCTTTGTCCTCGTAAGACGAATCACCTTTTTTCGATTTTTTTTCAAACCCATCCATCGTATTCCACGTCTTACCGCAGTTCCCCTCCACTTCCTCGACTTTTCAATCACACCGTAAACGAGTATTCGACATTATATTACAATTCTATTACTTATATTCTAAATTATGGTTTCTCAACCAGGGTTCCAAGTAACCCTAGGGTTCCGCGAGAGGTCGCTAGGGGTGGCTCCGCGAGAGAACTGATGATGCCAACGAACTGTCGTCAGCTGTAGATAATAACTTTTATGCAGGGTTTCTTCTTCTTCTTCTTCGTACACTCTCAGACGTCCACTTGAATGTTCTCAAAGAAAGCAGTAGTCAGTTTGAGGCTATTTGAATCCCCGGAAAGCTTTTCCACGAAAGGAGCTGGGGTTCCATCAGATCTAACAATTATTTCAAGGGTTCTTCCGCGAAAAAAAAGTCGAGGAAGGCTGCTCTACAGAGGGAAGGTCAAAAAGTAATGCCTCCTATTTTTTATGTATGTAAATACTGCATCGGTGTGCAATTTGTAAATTTAGCAGGATTCCTCAAACACTCTTCTGCACTGTATAGCATTACCAACCTGTTTCAGTAACAGGTGGCACCACTGTAACAGTTTAAAAATGGCTGCCAAAGACGTTCGGTTAAAACAACGTTATGTCATAGAATTCCTCAATGCTGAAGGCGAGACCCCAATTCGCATCCACGAACGTTTGAAGAATGTTTATGGAGATTCAACAGTGGATGCTAGCACTGTCCGACGTTGGGTACATCGTTGTGACGAAGCTGAAGTAGAATTCCAAGAGGCAGTCAATGGAATGGCATCACACAACATCGCCGACAAGAAAGAAGTTCAAAAGTTCACCATCTGTAGGGAAAGTTATGGCCTCCGTGTTTTGGGATGAGAAGGGTGTGATTCTTCTCGACTTCTTGGAACAGGGAAACACGGTGAATGCAGACCGTTACATTGAAACTTTGAAGAAGCTTAGAGGTCGTCTTCGGCGACTTTACCCATTAAAAGATCAGAGAACTGCACTACTGTTGCACGATAATGCCACGCCACACACCGCTAAACGCACCATTGATGCGATTGCAGAGTTTGGCTGGACATTATTACCACATCCCCCTTACAGTCCCGATCTTGCACCTTCTGACTTCCATCTGTTTGGACCACTGAAAGAAGATCTTCGCGGACATCACTTTGAGGACACCGAGACCTTTAAACGCGCCGTACGCCAGTGGTTTAGGAAAAAGGACACACATTTTTACCGTGCGGGGATACATGCCCTTGTGAGAAGATGGACAAAAACTGTAACAAATAACGGAGACTACATTGAGAAATAAATTTTTGAAGTTCAGACTTGGGGCTACATTTCAGTGTGAATTTTATCTGTTTTCTTGCCTATTGAATGAAATTAAAAATTACGAGGCATTACTTTTTGACCGTCCCTCGTATATATATATATATATATATATATGTTTATAAATATATATCTATGTATATATATATATATATATATATATATATATATATATATATATATATATATAAAGCAGTGGTGCGAATAAGGCAGTTCCGATCTAGCGGTAGCGCACAGAATATTGTTTAGCAGATATCTTGGTGACGGAAGGGGGGAGAAAGAACTGCAGCTGGTCCGTGTGCAAGACGTCTGCACCAAGCATACACACACTCTCTTGTAGCGGTTGTTTCTGTAGCAAATTGTTTTATATGATGAGGTTGCCAGCCTCATGAAAAAAACCTCATATTAGCCGCCTCGTACGAGATCTATTCCTTATTTGTCTCATCACTTATTTACTCTAATATTGATATACACGTTACTGAAAGGTCATAGATAGTACGAGTGCTTTATTCTAATATTGATATACATGGTTACTGAAAGGTCATAGATAGCATGAGTGCTTTATTCTAATACTGATATACATGGTTACTGAAAGGTCATAGATAGCATGAGTGCTTTATTCTAATATTGATATACATGGTTACTGAAAGGTCATAGATAGCATGAGTGCTTTATTCTAATATTGATATACATGGTTACTGAAAGGTCATAGATAGCACGAGTGCTTGCGTAGAATAGAAGGATTGAAATGGTATGACAAGATCACCCAACGGAACTGATGACAAGAACCGGTGGAACAAGGGATGACAATACGACGTCAAACTTTGAGGGCACCTGATGACAGCATTACAAGTAAATAAACAACACATATAAACTGGTATAATGTCACAGGCACTCGTAAGAAATAAAGAAGCATAAAATCGTGGCAAAGCGGCGGTGCCGCTCGGAAGGTACTGGGTTCGAGTCCCCGGTAAGCCTATCACTTCTGTTGTTTTTGTGTTGTTTAGTTTCCTACTTATTTTAAATTTCTGACGAGTGTATGCAACATAAATATTTATAAATGCTGTTCACACACCTCGGGTTTCCCTCCTTATTTATGTCATTATTAAAAGGCGGGTTTTTCTGGAAATCCTCAGGGTATAAAGAAAAAGACCGAGAATAGAACTGGGGCCACATGACAAATATAAGGACGACAAAGAAAGACTTGGAGCTAACAGCACGTGACAGGAAGACTTAGCATGAATTTAAAGGCCTATTCTCTTTGGAAAGCTCACGGGAAATGGGTGCATGAATTCATATACAATAATGTACAGGCCAAAACTAAATACGGAAAGATTTCGTGAAAAATTTGACACGATTTAAATATTCTGGACATATCAAAATACGTTATTTATGGGGAAACCCCGATGAATAAAACAAAGATGGCGGTAAAATGAAAATTTGGAGCCAAAGATAAGGCTGGATAGTAACACCAAGAGATGGACGGGAAGTCGTCTGCAGAACACAACCGTGGTAACAGACAAGGTAATGTTCTGCCGAACACAACCGTGGTAACAGACAAGGTAATGTTCTGCCGAACACAACCGTGGTAACAGACAAGGTAATGTTCTGCCGAACACAACCGTGGTAACAGACAAGGTAATGTTCTGCCGAACACAACCGTGGTAACATACAAGGTAATGTTCTGCCGAACACAACCGTGGTAACAGACAAGGTAATGTAAAAACACTACAGTCAGCTCTTCTTGTATTTAATGCACCTGCTCCGATTTGATCTTACAAAAATTATTTCAAGCGGCCATTCTGTCTACAGAAGAACCAGTGACAGCGTCATAAGGTATTTATATTTACGAGCCATATCATTTTTATCTCACTTTCTCTTCTGTTTTTGTTCGTTTGTCCCTAACGAAGAGTTTATGCTCTTAACGCTGGAAATTCCTTGTCCGTTGTTTTAGTATCAATATAGCCATATACAAGGATATACATATAGCCACATACAAGGATATCAATATAGCCACATACAAGGATATCAATATAGCCACATACAAGGATATCAATATAGCCACATACAAGGATATCAATATAGCCACATACAAGGATATCAATATAGCCACATACAAGGATATCAATATAGCCACATACAAGGATATCAATATAGCCACATACAAGGATATCAAAATAAGAATACAAAAAGCAAGAGATGTCATTTCATTGGGAAACAAGTGGAGATCATCAGATATCAAGTCCAACGCAATAATAAGAATCTTCAACTCACATGTCAAGTCAGTCCTATTGTATGGCTCTGAAACATGGAGAACATCAAAAACAACAACAGACTGTTATAAAGGGTGCCTGCGTAGAATAGAAGGATTAAAATGGTATAACAAGGTTGCCAGTGTGGAACTGATGACAAGAACCAGAGTAATATGAGATGAGCAGAAGACGCTGGCAAAGAATAGGACACACTACGAGAAAACCGACTGATAGCACTGCAAGGCAGTCCTTATTCTGGAGCCCGCAGGGTAAGAGAGACACAGGTAGATCAAACAATCACGTGGACAAGATAAAACAATCACGTGGACAAGATAAAACAATCACGTGGACAAGATCAAACAATCACGTGGACAAGATAAAACAATCACGCGGACAAGATCAAACAATCACGCGGACAAGATAAAACAATCACGTGGACAAGATAAAACAATCACGTGGACAAGATCAAACAATCACGTGGACAAGATCAAACAATCACGTGGACAAGATCAAACAATCACGTGGACAAGATCAAACAATCACGTGGACAAGATAGCTGGAGATAGACGTGAAAATGATGAAGAAGACGTGGACAGAACGAGGTGATAGCACGTGACAGGAGGTCTTGTCACGTGTTTGTTGAAGGCTTATGCTCCTTGGGGAGCTTTATAAAGGGTGTACTGGTTGAATGATTGATTGATTGATTAGTACAGACGCACTACCTATTAGTGTTTACATCAGTCAGATATTCGCGTATTCAAGGCACCTGTTCCGAACTAATCTTATAAAAAGGACGGGTAGTAGTCTGCCGAACAGAATCACGGTAAAGATATAAAAAAAACATGAAGCACTGATGTCACCATAGCGACGGCACTTGTTCTGATCTGATCTAAGAAAAAACGGTAGTACTTCCATTCCATTCATCATCATCCAAGCATTCACATGCCCCTACAGTGATGTTTTCTGTGACTATTTGTTTGACATGATGAGGTTGCCAACCTCGTATTAGTTGTCTTGCAGGATACCTGAGTGTGCAGTAGTTCGATTCTTTCTTTGTCTCTTCAGAGACCCACTGGGAACTACACGAGAAATTCCTACTGCTCAACTCCAATCAAAACACTGACCAAAATGATCGGCTACATCACTTATTTACACTTCGCAACAACTTATTTTTTTCACGATATGAAATAATTGAACAAATAAGTCACAGAACCCAAAGAGGAATCAATCGTAGATCAATAGATCCAGCATCGAAATCACAAATAAATACTTCAAGGTAGGTAAACGCGTCAATTCTGTGTGAATCTCAACGCAAATTAGTCAAAATCAACAAACACATTCTGACTTTTATTGCGTCGAACGATGAACATGTCATAAGCACGTATATTTCCTATAACTATTTTCGAATGTTCAACAATCGACTTCAAATACTCTTCTCTGCGACTGATTACAGAAGCTTCCGCTGGAGAGACTTAAAACTGGCCTCTTCCGTGATCGCTCATGTGTTCATCAGAACAGGCCACGATGATGAGAGGAAAGACAGAGACCGCATAACGGCGACCACGACCTGTGACCCTCGCACAAAGCCGCTAAGTTGAAACCAATGAACAACGCCTTTTCGCTATGATGGGCAGATCGATACACTGATACAGTGGTGGCGCGCCAGTAAAGTGGGTGGATGTTGAGTGGGGTTTAAAGATATAAGAAGGTGGGGATTTGTAATTAGTGGAAAGGTTGGTAAGGCCTCACACAAGCCCATTTTTGGGACGTCGCGATATAAGCAATATAAACGAGGCTTTGATTAACTTGGATAAGTGATCCTCGCGCTAGTATAGAACACCCCCTCACTCTCACGAGTGAGACCTAGGTTCTACATCTGTCTACAGATGTAGGTATCTGCAATTTCGTAAAACAGTTTTTAAATAGAATACAAATTAATATATAATAGGGTCGCCCACATATGAAGTCGCGCAAAAGGGGAAGGGGTCTAAATTTTTGTGATGAAGTGTGACGACAGGGGTAAGGGAGTTAAAGAAATTTCACGTCACACACAAAAACAGCGTGACTCGTTTCTTTCAGAAATGATGTCACAACAAAATAGATTTTGTAAACTCCATCCTTAAAGTTGTATCTGCAATAGTTAGCAACTCCCTCGTGGACGACTTATGTTATAATTTCAGCTGAAATATCAGATAACTGTGATAATCTTTCACTGGTTTAAATTGTGTTTTAATTATGTATTTCTATTTTTAAATATAACGTAATACATACCTTCCCAATAAACGATGCAGATCTGGAAGCAAATAGATCTCTGGTTCGTTCAACGGAGGAGTATCTTACTTGGGATAATGACAGCGAAGAGAAATAATTCACTGATAACGTCAGTTTTAAAACCCTTGAATTTTTGTAGATTTGCTGTCAAACTTAAATGAAACTTTAACATAAGTAAGAACCGAAGTCATAATTGTTCTTACATTTAATTTATATTTTTTATTGTCTGAACTTCATTTAAGCCACAATGAGTGGCATTTTAAATAAATTTAGCAATATTTGACCAGAAAAGCAGTCTTTGTAAAAAGGTTAATTAATTAAACACTATTTTACTTAAAAATTGTTATCTGTCTGCATTAGTTAACTAATTTACATTAGATTACATTCTTTCCTTCCAGTACTATCAACAAAGAAAAAAAAATGGGGAAAAGGGATGAGGGTATAAGAGATATGTGATGTATCATGAGAAGGGGTTAGACTTCTTGTGACCAAAAAAGGGAGGTTTAAAAATTGCAAAAACTGTGTGACGTCATAAGTGGACGACCCCCAACCCCCAACTGTTGGTTTAAGAAAGGTCTAGTAATACATATTCAATCAATCAATACCTTTTAGCTCCCCGAGGAGCATAGGCCTTCAACAAACACATGCCAAGTCTTCCTGTCATGTGCCAACCACTCAAGTTCTTTCCATGTTTTCCTCATCATTTTCACCTCTGTATCCAGCTCTCTTCTCCATGTGTTTTTTGGTCTACCTCTGCCTCTCTTTCCCTGTGGATTCCAGAACAAGGACTGCCTTGTAATGATATCAACAGGTTTCCTCAATGTGTGTCCTATCCATCGCCAGCGTCTTCTTCTCAACTCTTGTTCCACTGGCACTTGTCTGGTTCTTGTCATCAATTCCACATTTGTGACTTTGTCATACCATTTCAGTCCTTCTATTCTACGCAAGCACCCGTTTATAAAAGTCTAGCTTTTTGGTTGTTGTTTTTGTTGCTTTCCATGTCTCAGAGCCATACAATAGGACTGACTTGACATTTGAGTTGAAGATTCTTATTTTCGTGTTGAACTTGATTTCTCTTGTTTTCGGAAAGGTTTCCCAATGCAATGAAAGCTCCTCTTGCTTTTTGTATTCTTATTTTGATATCAATGTCTGTCCCTCCAACTCTGTCTATATTACTGCCAATATATGTGTACAATTCTTAAGTGGTGTTTCTTCAAGTTCAACCTTGTTATCATTTCTTGACTTTTCCCTGTGTATTTTCAGGCTCACTTGTTGTGACCTCTCATCGAGAATTTTCATTTTCTCATGCATCTGATTATGGTTATGGGACAGAAGAGCCATGTCGTCTGCAAAATCCAGATCATCAAGCTGTTTAGTCAGATTCCACTGGATTCAATTTCTGTTGTGTGATGTCGATGTTTTCATAACCCAATCTATTGCTAGTAAGAAAAGAAATGGAGACAAGAGGCATCCCTGTCTCACTCCCGTTCTAATCCTAAACGGTTATGTAAGTTGTCCTTCATGAAGAACTCTGCATGTCAAGTCTTCATAGGTCTTCCTTATTAAGTTAATGCTCTTCATGGAAACTCCATAATGCCTCATAAATTTCCGAAAAGATTCTCTGTCTACACTGTCAAATGCTTTCCCATTGTCCACGAATCCGATGTATAGCGGTGAATTCCTTTCCAGACTTTGTTCAACTATTATTCTCAATGTGGCTATCTGGTCTGTACAGGATCTGTTTTGTCGAAAACCTGCTTGTTCATCTCTCAGTTGCTTGTCTATGGACTCTTTTAGTCTCTCAAGGATGATTCTGTTTAATACTTTTCCTGGCACTGATAGTAACATTATTCCTCTATAATGTGTGCACTCTTGTAAATTTCCCTTCTTAGGCAACTTGACCAGATAACCTTCCTTCCATACTGCCTGTATTTCCTCTCTCCCAGACTTTGCCAAGTAGTTTGTATAATATCTCTGTAGAGGTATCAATATCTGTTTTGATGGCCTCTGCTGGAATTCCATCTGGACCAGCTGCTTTTCCATCTTTCAGAAGCTTTATGGCTTTCTTTATTTCTTTTCTACTTGGTCGTTCACAGCTGATTTGTAGCTCCTCTTCTGCTGGCTGGATGTCTGGGGGATTAGTTGGAGATGGTCTATTGAGAAGTTCCTCAATATGTTCTGTCCATCTATTCATGTGTTCTTTCTTCTTTTCCACTGGCCTTCTAGCTCGGTGGTCCATGGTTCGATCCCCAGTTGAGGTGGGATTGTTTTATACCGTAAACGGCTCCGGGGTCAACCCAGCCTCATAAATTGGGTACCAGGCAACTCTGGGAAGGTTACGGCGGCTGGCGTGATGCTGACCACTGTTATGACTAAATTCATAACACCATTATCGGTCGCTCTCAAACTTGGTTTGTGAGCTGATTTCCTATTTACAGTTCGTTTCTACGATAACACAGGAAGTACGTCACATTGTCTGCAGATTTCTAGCAGACGTGGTTTCGCGGGTTACGATGGATCATACGATCTAGTTAGCGTCCTCTTTGGATTTGTGTCTCTGTGGGAGAAGGCTGTGTTTCTTAAGTGCTCCTGAATATGTACTTTAAGTACTGAGTTTATATGTGTATTTCAGCTAGGCAGTCTAATTGATAGAGCCTAGTCTGATCATAATTCATAAAGACATGTCAGCGCTGAAAGGATGTGGAAAGAAAGTATATTATAATATATAATAAATTCAGCAAGATGACTCTGACAGTGGAAATGATATGACAGAACTAACGAACTAACACTGAACTACGGTAAATGTAATTACCGTGATATGACAGAACTAACGAACACTGAACTACGTTAAAGGGAATGACCGTGATATAACAGACGATAGACTTACGTATAGAATGGCTAATGAGTGCCATTGTCTTATTCGTCGATGCAATTATTGAGGAGCCAAGTATTGTGATTAAAGTCTTTATATGTGAAAACGTCAAACAGGCATTACTCAGTTTTATACTGTTTAAAACTGTGCCTTACGTTCCACTGAACTCTGCTGAATGGTCTGTAGTTTAATTACCCTAGACGTATTGGACACCTGAGTCCAGCATTCTTCAACCTCTCGGAAATCATACCCCTAACAACCACATCACTCCTAGTGTGCCGATGGTCAAGAAAATATGGGCCTAAAACCATATTCCCAATATGCCTCAATGGACGTGTAACAGGATCCTTTCTTCTTCTCAAAACAAGCCCAAAGAGAGTCGACTGCTTCTTATTACCCGAACAGGTTTCCTCTGCGCAATATCAAATTAAATAAGTGTACATAAATATTTACACACGTGACCGACGTTTCACCCCACCCCCCAGGTCCTTTTTTTCCATAACGTATGAAGAATCTGTCATTTAAAACACAGACACACACACACATATATATAGCAAATTATTATTATTATTATTATTTTATATATATATATATATATATATATGTCTATATATATATGTATATATATATATATATATATATATATATATAATATATATATATATATTTATTTATTTATTTATTTATTTATTTATTTATTTATAATTTGTCCATTTTCATTTAGGCTACATAATTTACAGTAACTAGCTAGTAGTGATCATGCCATAAGCAAGCAGCAGCGATAAAATATACTGACTAAAATTTGAGGCATTATATATTCTAATTATAACCCATCAGAGGCTGTACGGTATCTCTGTCTTCGTTAATTTAAAAATAAACCCGTGGTATAACAGAACTAACAACTGAACAGAGCAATGTTAAACAGGTGAACGATGGTGACGTGACAGAACTAACGAACTAACACTGAGCTACGGGTACAGGGAATGATCGTGATCTGACAGAACTAACAAACACTGGACTACGGTAAAGGGAGTGACCGTGATATGACAGAACTAACGAACTAACACTGAGCTAAGGGTACAGGGAATGACCGTGATCTGACAGAACTAACAAACACTGAACTATGTTAAAGGGAGTGACCGTGATCTGACAGAACTAACACTGAACTACGGTAAAGGGAGTGACCGTGATATGACAGAACTAACGAACTAACTCTGATCTACGTTAAAGGGAGTGAACGTGATCTGACAGAACTAACAAACACTGAACTACGGTAAAGGGAATGACCGTGATATGACAGAACTAATGAACTAACACTGAACTACGTTAAAGGGAATGACCGTGATCTGACAGAACTAACAAACACTGGACTACGGTAAAGGGAGTGACCGTGATATGACAGAACTAATGAACTAACGAACTAACTCTGAACTACGTTAAAAACGAGAATAATCGTGACATGACAGAGCTTACAGTGCCACAGAACCTTGTTAGAAATAGGAAGATGGTGACATGACAGAACTAACACTGAACTATTTTAAACATGAGAATGCTTGCGGCGTGAAAGAACTAACACAGAACTATGTTACACACGAGAATAGCCGTAACTTGGCTAAACGTATGCGACAGCTGCACGTGAGAAACAGAAAGACCCTGCTACGCAAAATTCTGTAGGCAAGCTGATCAGCCTATTAGCGCAACCGAAAACTGATCACGTGATAACAATAATTTGATATCATACGCATGTCTGTTTTTAAGACGGACAATAACACACGTGAGATAATGTCTGCTTCCGCAGCGTTTGTACGGACTTTAATCAACAATCTTGTGGTCTACAAGCTGTTTTGTTGTTGTTGTCAATGTAATCATTGTTTATCTCAATGTTTCTCTATCGTACTATTCTCTTCAGCGATAGATTTAACCAGGGTTGTTGAGCCGGCCAAAAAAAGGGAAAACAGAAGAATTCCTTACGTTTCAATCTAATTGAATCTAATAAAACTGACATTTATATATATTATAATTCCGTCTTTTATCTTTCACTACACAATGAAGTAAAACAGCATATTAAAAACATTCATCAATATACAGTAGGGCCCCGCTTGTTAAGCTCCAGATCTCCGCCGACAAGAGGAGCATAGCCTTTTTAAACTTGTTAATGCGTATACAATCCGAATAATAAGTTGACACTTTCATATATTAAGTGCGCAACAGAACTAGGTCTTAAAAAAAGAAAAAAGATACAGAAACAAAATGAATATACCGCACAAGAGGCTTAGGGGCAATCCATGAAAGACGTCCAAATGAGAGGGAGGAGGGAGGGGCATTTGAAAAGTGGACATCTGTGGACATGAGGGGGGTGGGGTATTTAAGTTGAAAGTGGACGTCCGACTCACTCACATACAAATGTATCAACTCTCACTCACATACAAATCTATCAACTCTCACTCACATACAAATCTATCAACTCTCACTCGCATACAAATCTATCAACTCTCACTCACATACAAATCTATCAACTCTCACTCACATACAAATCTATCAACTCTCACTCACATACAAATCTATCAACTCTCACTCACATACAAATCTATCAACTCTCACTCACATACAAATCTATCAACTCTCACTCACATACAAATCTATCAACTCTCACTCACATACAAATGTATCAACTCTCACTCACATACAAATGTATAAACTCTCACTCACATACAAATCTATCAACTCTCACTCACATACAAATCTATCAACTCTCACTCACATACAAATCTATCAACTCTCACTCACATACAAATCTATCAACTCTCACTCACATACAAATCTATCAACTCCCACTCACATACAAATCTATCAACTCTCACTCACATACAAATCTATCAACAGCAACAAACCCTCTTATCTTCAAAAGCTTCTTACAGACCAGCTAAACCCAAATAAACGTTCTTCAGATTTTGTCCTTCTTGCCAGGTCTTACAATCCTTCTAGACTCAAAATATCTAATACGAAGAGGTTTTATGCTTCTATTCTCTGGAACAAACAACCTTAGTATATTAACTCTCTGGGAACAGTCATCATAATTATTGTGATTTCATAATTATATTTTTAAGAACTAAGTATAGGTAGGTGATTAAAAATTTAAGATTATGTGTTTAATCAAGACCATGTGAAGTGGACGTCCACAAGGGGGGAGGGGTCAATCAAAAGTGGACAGAGGTGGACATGGGAGAGTGGTGAGGTTCTCGTAATACATATTGCTACAGACAAATCAGTCAGTCTAAAGAAGACAGAGGTCATGACACTCAATGTGGGCAGTCCTGAGCCTATAACAATAACGAACCAGAAGCTGGAACAGACGGATAAATTTACTTACTTAGGATGCATAGTAACACCTGACGGCGGAACAAGCAAAGACATCAACAACAGAATGAATAAAGCGAAAACAGCCTTTGCTATTCTCAACAACATCTGGAAGTCTTCCCAGTACAGCACAAACACCAAATTAAGATTATGTGTACTTTCTGTGCTTCTCTATGGTGCGGATGCTGGAGAGTAACAGAGAAGGAAATGTCGAAACTGTCTTCCTTCCACACAATCTGCCTAAGGAAAATTATCCGAATCTTTAAGCCGAATACCATCACCAACCTAGAACTACTTACTCGGAGCAACCAAAAGGACAATGCACACCATCATAGCTGGCAGTGACGCTGGAGCTGGGTTGGCCACGTCCTCAGAAGGGACCCTAATGCCATCACAAGAACAGCTATGCTATGGACCCCCGAAGGAAAGCGAAAGAGAGGCCGACCAAAAACAACGTGGCGGATAACTGTGGAGGCCGAGAAACAAAGAATGAACCAGAGTTGGGGCACTGTACGAAGGATGGCCGCCAACCGAACAAAGTGGAAGCAATTTGTTGCTGCCCTACAAGAGGCCATCAGGCGTGATGGTCACTGACTGCTTTGACAGTCGGCGGCTAAGGATCAAAGAAGAAATAATGACAAATAAATAGAGACTTGAGTGTCATCTCAAACAATCCAGGCTTTCCCACCTTCCAACCCCGTATTAACCCATGACAGGTATTAGAGTATAACATTCTGGGATAAAGGAAAACATACATCTGCACACACACACACACATCCACACAATTTGGTACTTTTAATTTACTCTATTTGCACTAATTGCAAAGGCGAAATTATACCACCGAACAGGTATCCGCAATAACAATGTTATCTAGAATTAGAGACCATTATAACCCATCAGAGAGGTTAAGCGGGATTTTCGTATTCATAAATTTAAAACAAAAAAGGACAAATCGCGCTCAGAAGACAGCATCCGCCATGTTGCCCTATCGGCTATCCGTATGAACGCTACAGCTATCATTAACTTAATCCCCACCCTGTTTCCAGCAATGTCAAACAGCTAGCCTTAATCTAACCACAACCCTGTTTCCAGCAATGTCAAACAGCTAGCCTTAACCTAACCACAACCCTGTTTCCAACAATGTCAAACAGCTAGCCTTAACCTAATCCCAACCCTGTTTCCAGCAATGCCAAACAGCTAGTCTTAACCTAACCCCAAACTTGTTTAGAGCTTACTCCAAAAATAATAGCATCCGTTTAATATGAGGTGCGTGAAATGAAGCATAGTGGGTCGTGTGTTTTGATACGGCCTCGTACAAGAATTCAGAGGCATAGTAATAATTTTTGGATTCTTAAACCAAACCCTCAACCCTAACCTTAATACTAACAACGCCGGCGACTTATTTTAATGACTTCAAAGAACACGGCCCACTTTTAATTTCAATTTTTTTTTTTTTTTGGTTTAATTTCAAATTCGAGGCGAAACGCGGTGTACCAGGCCAACATGGCAGTCTTCACATTCAGTCTACTGTCGCGTACATCAACAAATTTAACTATTTGCTTACCAGTCCTTTTCTGCCGATAACAGATGGTTCCATTGCTACGACCAAAGAGTTATGTCGCTACAAAAGACAAGTAGATCAGTGAGATCTTTGAAGAGTTAAACCGAATGACTCCTGGCAATATGACCTGCTTAAGTAACGTGTAGCTGCAGCGTGAAGACAGGCAGCTGCTGAAGAAAAGGCTGATCGGGGATGGATCGTGACAAACGTGATAACTGAGACCACGATCAATTGAGGACTTTATAACCAGCACCCAACTATGGCCGCCGACGACGTGACACAAGTACTCCAAGTGTATGTATCCAAGGGAAAGTGGGCAGAGACAAGAAATACGTCAGAATAAATGCGTCACGAACAACGCATATTTTTACGGAAATCCCCATCAAGTGCCGTGCCTAGCGGCGTTGACCATTAGTTCATCTTTTGTTTTTAAAGCATTATCATCATTATTATCGCCCTTCAGCGTCCCAAGCAACAGAAGTCTTCAACAGGGTTATCCCAAAATCTGCCTGTCCCGTGCCATCAGCTCAATGTCTTCCTCATGTCTGTCTCCAGTTCTCTTCTCGTGTGTTCTTCGCTCTACCTCTCTCATCGTGGGGATTCACGAACAAGGACGGCCTTGTAATACTATCAACAAGTTTCCTCAGAGTGTGTCCTACCCATCGCCTGCGTCTTCTCATATCTTGATCTACTGGCACTTGCCTGGTTCGTGTCCATTAGTTCTACATTAGTGATCTTGTCATCAGTTCTCAAGCATGGGAAACAAAGAGCCAAGGATCCAGACCCCGAGGACGACCCAGAGTCCGATGGGAGGACAACATTAGACAATCTTTGAAGGACCGAGGACTAGAATGGAACCAGGCCAGGAGGAAGACAGCCGACAGGATAGTCTGGCGCTCTCTCTTCCAAACCTCTACACCTCACGGTAGAAGGGGAACGACTAAGTAAGTAAGTAAGTCATCAGTTCTACATTAGTGATCTTGTCATCAGTTCTACATTAGTGATCTTGTCATCAGTTCTACATTAGTGATCTTGTCATCAGTTCTACATTAGTGATCTTGTCATCAGTTCTACATTAGTGATCTTGTCATCAGTTCTACATTAGTGATCTTGTCATCAGTTCCACATTAGTGATCTTGTCATCAGTTCCACATTAGTGATCTTGTCATCAGTTCCACATTAGTGATCTTGTCATCAGCTCCACATTAGTGATCTTGTCATCAGTTCCACATTAGTGATCTTGTCATCAGTTCCACATTAGTGATCTTGTCATCAGTTCCACATTAGTGATCTTGTCATCAGTTCCACATTAGTGATCTTGTCATCAGTTCCACATTAGTGATCTTGTCATCATGTTTGTCAGATCCGTTTTCCGAAGTAAGGTCATATTTCGTAGCGCGTTTGCAATTCAAAACTGAGAAAGAAAGAAAGACAGACAGAAACGCTATTTATTGAACTTTTTCTGTGCGTCTGTTTGTCCGGCCCATGACAGAAGAAAAGAACTAATGGACAGTCGTTTGTCTGGTGCCCTGTTTCTTTCGTTCGAGAGACTCTCACAACAAGCGGGACTGAACATCAACCTGAAGAAGACACAGGTTATAGCACTCAATCATTGAGCTTATTTTTAACAGCCTCACATTTACTTACATTGAGTCAATGTAAGACATGTGAGGCTATTAAAATTAAGCTAGACGAGACAAACAACATTTATTTATATCTAGGATGAATAGTATCACCAGACAG
>JAMPIV010002426.1:0-95000 GCA_024509875.1 Oreohelix idahoensis
AACTCTCTCGCGTCAGATCTTATGTACTCTTGCTGGGCTACGTGCATTCCCTCTCCTCTACTGCTTCCCTCATTTCCGTCTTCCGACTTCCACCCATCTTCGTTGTCTTCTTTTCATCCCTTGCCCTTTCGAGTCTCTACTTATTCCTTTCTCCGCTGCCGTCCTTTAGGCTTCCTTCCTCTATATGGTTCCTTTCTTCTCTCTCCTTCCTTTCGTCGTTCTTCGCCGTCTTCTCCGCTCTTTTACTTCTCTTCCTTCTTCTTATCTTCTTCTATTACTCTTTTTACTCTTATTCTTCCTCTTCTTTCTTTTCTTCATTCTTTCTATTTTTTCAATCTCTACTCTTGCCTTCTCTTTTCTCTTTCTCTTATTCTTCCTTCTTTCTCTTCTTTCTCTTAAAAAAACTTCTTTACTTATGTACTACCTTCCATGTTCTCTTCTTCTCTCTTATTTCTCTCGTCTTAGAATTTCTTCGGAGATTCCCTTCTGGCAAGGTTATATTAACATACCCCCCCAGGCCCCCTCTAATTTATTTCCAAGTCCCCCCCTCCATTAATATTTTTTTATTTCCTTCTCTAACCTATTCCTCTCTTATTTCTCTTCCTCTTTATCTTCCCAAGCCATTATTATTTTTTCGAAGCCATGCCATACTCTTTGAAGGTGCGGCCTACTTTAGCCTATCTCTTTCTGTCCCTCAGCCTCTTTCGAAGTCTGATATTAAGACCCCCTCAAGTTCTCTCCTAATCATAATCCTTTCACTTTGTCACATAATTATCTCCCTCATTTACTTCTTTATGGCACTATCTCTTCCAGCTTAATTGTATTCCTGCTAATTAATTTGTTTTACTTCTTAAACGGCGCGTTCTTCATTGTGATCATAGCAATGAACTCATCTCCTACTATCAGTCTTAGTAACCACTCAGTTGTTGTCCCATCACTTATATGCTCTTTTTTATTTTCACATTCTCACACAACAAGCTAGTTATGTCTAGTAATATCCCCCCCTCCTACTTACTACCTGCTATTTGCAACAATAGCTGCGTCAAGTTGTTTTTATATCTCGCCAAGCATCTTATAATATCTCCCCCCTCCCTGGTTAGCCAGTTTTTTCGACTCACAGAAAAGTTTTTTTATTCTCTGCACATTGTTATCAACTATATGTCGTCATTTGGGCTCCTTCTTTCTTACATCAACCTAAAGTGCCCTTGGCCATATCATTAAAGATTATGTCGGCAAGTGTCTTCCCTCTTAGTAGACTTCCTATGCAACAAAGATGTAATATTTCAATACTATTCAGCGCGAAGAGGGGCCGTACTTTTAACATGTACAAAAAGTCCATCAATATAATGGTATTTTGTCTAACAAATAAACAAAACAGTTAACAATATATAGAAACATCGAACAACAACAAGAGTGTTTTTCCCCCCAATAAAAAAAAGTGACGTAATTACCATCTTCCCTCGTCAACCCCTTTGGATAGTTACTGGAATCATTATAATAAAAATTACACTTAATGTTATAGCAAATCTTCGAGGCAATTCGAGGCTCCTAACATACAAAGAGAAGCTTTTAATCAAAATCTAAGGTCCGCGAGTGCAAGTTTGATTACAAATAAAGCTCATTCTACTTTAAACTATAATGCGTCTTTCAGAACCCCCAACCTCCTTTGTCTGGTAAACCTCTTCCATCATCCCATGTCACTTACTAATTACTAGCAATATGGGTACCTTCCAATAACCTCTATCAGGTCTGCGTAATTTTATTTTTTTTTATACAACTCCTCTCTTTATCACAAACATTTTCTCGTTTATGCCGAACCTAATACAGCCTTAATTCAATCTACCACAACCACCAACCTTCCACTCTTTCATTTTGTATGCCCCTCACTTCTGCAGAACCTTACCCCAAAAAATCGAGTGTTCTCTTACACCATCCCAACGAATCTTCTCCCCCTTTATTATTTTCGTCTCTATCCATGAACTGTTGCAACTAAAAAAAAACCACTAGTGGGCATCTGATATGCGCTTCCGCAATCTCTTCTGCTGACCAGCATGCTGAAGTTTAACAGCTCTGAAGCGCTATCTCGGTATACTAGTTGCCATGGCGAAGCATAAAGCCAATAGTCGGTGGGTCGACTCTACTACAGCGTCCTAGCAATCAAAATGTATCGGCGTACATGCTACTGTCTGCGTTGGGAATAAGCATATCAGGTAGTCTAGCCTCAATCGGCACTAAAATAGAGAGCCTGCAGCGCATCCAAGATCGTGCAAATGCTCATCACACAGAAAAACAAAAACAGAAAAAGTATTTTCCTCCAGCAGAACTTCAGTGAAGCACTTAATAGTCGTACAAAGATCAAAGTGTGGGCTTCCTTCCCCAACCAGGCCATGATAAAAAACAAAATAACAAAAAAATAATTTTCGAGGCTCAGACAAAAAATTGGCTGTAACAAACACACAAAGTTATCCTGCAACTGTATCAGCAGTCTCTTTTTTTTTTTTTTTGTAAAAAACCTGCAGATTATTCACGCCCTTTGTTCTTTTCTTGATTCATTCAGATCCTACGTAACCGAACTCAGCTTTCTGATTACCCCCCGTCCTAAAGACAATAAAAATATGCAGATCTTTATGAATGCCTGCTACTGCATATTCACTCGAAAAAAAAAAGAGATAGATGCGTCTGCTCCTTCTTCAATAGGAAAATCGTCGTCACACCATGCTCGACTTCATCCATCTCTTCACCGTCGCCCAATTGTCATCATTCCGCGCTCAAAGTCCGCGAAGCGATGACACTAAGTTCTACAATGTCATCACCAAAGGGAAATCACAATATGCTAAAGACACTTAGTGAATAAGCTGTATCCTAGATCTACCAACTCGTAAAACTGAGGTCAGAAGTCATACAACACATGGAATCTAACTACTCCTGTCATTCAACCTAGAAATCAAATCAGTATGTCAACAACTACTTCTTCAAAATCGGACCTTCACTGGTCATAATGTCGCAAAAGATAGTAAGATACAAGAAGACAACCAATCATACAAAAAAAAAACCAAAAAAATACCAAAAAAAAAATACTAAAAAAATCTAACATTGACAAGCAACAAAAACCCACGATATAGCTACTCATGAAGATTCAACCATACAAACCTAAAATCTTAAAACAGTCAAACCAACCAACAATCCCCCCCTATCCAGACTTCCTAACAAAACTAATTTCAATAAGGTCCATCACACATATTAATGAAATTCGTGCTCCAACAAGTTAACACCCCACCACCCCCCATACGGTGCAAAAAATATCTCCTAAACTAGACAAAATATAATCATAAACCCCTCTACATTTTGAGACCTGTTTGGGGATATCACCCGGGATTTCTACTGGTAAGCACACCTAGAAACCACCGGTTGGCAACAGCTCAATATGAAGAAAAAAATGTACCCCAGATTGATAAAATATAACATCAACCATAGTTAACTAAACCTGCATACCACTAACTAAATTAACATATCACCATTTAAATCAAACATAAAGATGCAAAAAAACTCTGTCATCAATGAGATATGAGCTCGTAATGAAGCAGGTTAATCTGATTAATTAAAACACAATAACCGTTACTTACACTTGGCCTCTTTTTACATATACTGTTATAGAGCTCAGAAAAAACGCAGTCTACTAATTTATCCGTTTCTGGAATATGAGTAGTACCGCCACATCTCTTGCTGTCTTATCTTACTATTGTCTACTAACTCATGGTGCTGGTGACTGTCAATATCGTTATGAAAGGGGAAAAAGAAATCACAAAAAAAACCAACAAACCTAGGACTGTTCATACCTCACATCCACATTAGACGAAGTTAACCCGATCTATAGGCAACTGGGAACATGATATAACTGCCTGTGCAAGTGAAGATGGACAGTCCATCCTATCGCACTGTGAAACAGAGATGTGGGACTACACGCATTTGAGCCACTGCTAAAAAACAGAAACAACATAGAAATCTTCCATTTCAACCCTATCGGCTTTGTAGATCAGTTGCGGAGGGAATAAACCTTCACCACTAAATGGCAAGGAAACCGTTTACTATTAAAAAGCTTCATAAAACTCCCCAATACCCAATAACTAATTTCATCCACACATCAATACCTCCACATCTAGACACTCCAATAAAAAACGCCATACTGCACACGTTCAACCATCTCCCCATACCCCAACCACTTCACAAAGTCTCCCACCACAAAAAGTCCGTTGGAAATAGAACACGAGCTCTGTGCCGTGGGTACCAATTCCCATATACCTTTCTAGGTTATGCAATGGTTTATCATAGATTCTGTAAAACTCCCTCAATAACCATAAAATATAATTTTAACCATCTTTTAAAATACTCATCACTTTTATCATATAAGATCTTCCTTACTAAATAATTATCCCTTTTCTTCTATTAGATCTTATCTTCGACAAGTCTACCTTTCACCCGGCGCACCTATCTCGAGTAGGTCCCCCCCATAACCATAATCATTAAATTCCAGGATATCTAGTTCTCTATCACTTTTATGTTGATGATGTTTATGTTTATTACTCTGTAGTTATGGGAGATGCACCTTCATCAAAATTGTTTCCGAACAGTAAAAGTAAAAACAAAATTAATTATGGGAAAGGGCGCAATGTTTTGTTTTCTCTCGTTTAAAATATTTTTTAATGTATCTTAATCCTAATTTTTTTCCTTATAATTTTTATTTTTTTCATTATATATATAAATTTAGTAATTACCAAAATCTTGCGTCTATCTATCTTTGGGACAATCATAGCTTTTATTTATAAATAAAATAACCCTCACTAATTACAAATACCACATCAACCCAATAAATACAAACTTTGCGTCCAACAAGACTCATAACCCTAACCATCAAAACCTCCCTCCCATCCCCACACAACAATTAACTCAAAACCCCCACTAACTTTTGGGGTTAGTTCCAACATAATCTCATGACCATAGTTCACCACATTCTTTCAAAACTGTCATTCTTCATTGCATTCTGGTACCCACATGTTGCTTGGGATTTTTTGGCTATTGTCACTTCTTCCCCCATTTTCACTCAATTTTTATTTTTTTTTGATTTTTTTTTCATTATTTTATTTGTCTACCTCCACACAGTTTTTTTGTTGATTGTATACCCATTTTTTAGACCCTTCCCCCCATAACCATTTCCCATTTCTTTAAATAACAACAACTAACCAAAAATCTTTCTTACTTTTTTTTAACCATATGTTCAACCATTCCCCACCCAATCCTTGCTGCTTCTAACTTCTAGTTTTTTCATCCAACCAAATCCATATTTTTCAAACAACTTTTCCTACAACCCCTTTTTTTTTTTTTCTTTTTTCCACATCCAACCTTCACACAAAACAAAACTACCCACCACCCTTATACCTATACCACCAATTCCAACCCCTTCTAAAACAACACACCTCCCCCCAATAACATTCATTCTCAAAAACTTAAACCCACACTAATGCCCATACTACCCAAAAAAAAACCTTCCTAAACCACCCCAAATACCCCATCACAAAACCAACCACTCACCATCATTAAACATCAAAACCCCCCCAAACATTCCCACCACCCCCCTCAAAGGAAACAACTACACTACATCAATTATCTTCTACCAGTTCTATTATTATGAAACAATTCCCATACCTGACTAAAACTCATATACTTCTCAAAATAACCCGACCTTTACTCCTCGGTAACTGTAGCTGTTGTTCACATTATAATTCATCGGCCCAAATCAAACAATCATCATATACCACATGTGTACAATAAAGCATCATTAGTGTACGGTCCCGTTCATATAACATACCCATACTTGCGAACTAGAGCAAAGATAAAGTCACCAATGCCCCTTACTTTGGAGTTCACCAACCAATCTGATTGGTATCGAACAACCTTGGTTTCACATAACTTCGTCTCTACCTCAATACCTTTTTATTTTCCCAAAGACATGTTTAAAATTCCGCTGGTGTGCGAGGCTGGGGAACATACCTCCCCCTTGTCGGACATCGGTCCCCCCACCACCAACCCCATAGTTTCCCCACCTTCCACTGGTACGTTACACCAAAATCAATGGGTTGCGTTCATCCACTTTTGTGGTTCTTCCCCCCCCCCCTGTCCCTTAACCCAAACTCCGTTCTCCTTACATACTCGTACCTTAATTCTCACTTGTTGGTACAAAACAAAAGTGGACAGGGGGTTCAGGCTTCATCGCTACCAGCTCCCGGGTATTAATCAAATCCTCCCCCATCACACCTTTACAATTGGCTATCAAAAGTAATTTACACCAAGATTACCTCCCTCATGGGGGACCCATCCTGGGGTTCCTTTACCCCAACTTAAATCCTGGGGTCTTCTAACCCCAATTATCTAAATTTTTACCCACACAGCAGACTATGGGGTTTAAAAATGGGAAACTTAAAGCACAACATAAATTGTACCCCCAACCCCCCCATCCACCCTCTCAAAAAACAAAAAGTATCCTCAAAACCAATACCGCGATCTAAAACACCATATCAGCAGGTCTGGAATTCAATTCCGAAGAACCACCCATATCCAAACTTCATTAAACTAAACCCTAATCCCAAACATCCATTACGCACAATGTAGGTGACACCACATAGTTCAATGACACGTAATAAACCATCCTCATCACTTGTAACCCTCCATCCAAATCCATTGTCACCGTATGAACCATAATAGGATTTTTACCCATAAAAAATTAAACCATCTATCAGGGCTGTTCCCTGCCTCCATTAATCTCACCTACACCCATAACCCCATCAAAACGTAAAATTATAATAACCACCATTCAATACCATTCTGGAATTAACAAGAGAGACCCTACCATATTTCTTACCCAGGTCGCATCTAACTTCCCCCCCAACCCTAGTTCCCATATGAAATCTTCAGCCGTTTACAATAAAATTCCCATTTAATCCACTTAAAGCGTAATATAGGGGCCAAAATACTATTGGTTGATCACCCATTTAGAACCATATCACCCATCACTACCCCTTTAGATCCAAAAAATGGAAATCCGCGCTCAGCTAATCGTCGTCGGCCCCCCTTCCTAATCCCCTCCCGTCGGTGGCCCTCCGTCGGGCGGCGAGAAGCCGGTTTTCAGTATGTGCCCATTCCCCTGTTGTATGTCCGGCGCGTTCGCCTTTAAAAATAAAAAACTTGTTTGTGATTCTTTTCCCCTGTTTATTTTTTTTTTTTCACCCCACTCCACATACCCGGGTTGATTTGGCCTTTATGTTTGATTGTTTTTTTTTTGTTATTTTTTTATTTTTTTTTGAGGTTTTTATTTCGGCTTTTCCTTGTTAAACATTAACTATTCTTTTTTAGGGTGGAAGTTTCATGTTAGTCAATAAATTTTTCAATTTTTGAATTTTTTCGGACTTTTTTTTGATTGTCGCTTATATTACTAAAAACCCCAACCCACCCCTTTCATATCAAAATATAATTTACCACAGTTCCAAGTTTTGGATATTTCTACGCTTTATAGGTTATCACGTTTTGTTTTTTCTATTATCCCACACATACTTTTAAATCCAACATTTAAAACTATTTTTATTAAATTCCAAAACAAATAATCACAGCTAACTATGTTACCCTTAAATATTTTAACTTTTTAACACACTAAAAAACATCATAAAGGGCTTACTTTATGTAAAACAAACACAACAACAAATTTACTTCCTTGTTAATTCAATTTCTCCATCACATTTTTTATTTTCTAGCCCACCTTTTAATTGGCGATTAAAACCAGTTTTTTTACACATCTTTTTTACTTTTCCCCACACCACCTTTTTTTTTTTTAAAATATTTTTTTTTTTTTACGGTCAAAAAAAAATTAATAACTTTTAAAAAATACTATTTTTTTTTTTCCACAACCCTTTTTTTACCTTTTAAATAAACATTTCTCTTAAAACTTCACTAACAAAATTTTTTTCCACAAGTTTTTTTTAAACACAACTGTGGAATTCATTTAAGGATTGTTAACAAAGTCCTTTTTTTACAAAACTTTTGTATACTACACATATGAATTAAAAAATGCTCAATTTTAACAAATCAGTCCATGAACTTTTGACTTTGAACAGTCAGTAATGTAACCAATCTATGGCTTAAACACATTATTTACTCACTGATTCGCATTCCGGGACTTACAGTCCCAAGCTTTAACAATTATATATTAATTACTGTTTTATCTAACATTTATCTCTTATTTTTTCTTATATCCCTGGGTTTTCGAATCAATAAATTTAATTTAATATAAAATAATCTTTATATCCCCTTTAACTTTAATCCTTTATTAAATTTTCAATTCTTACAGACCTTGATTAATTTCTTTTCTCCCACGACATTCTTTCAATTTTTGAGGCGGGGATAATCGCCTCTGTCTATAAATTTAGTTTCTTGCACGCTTCGTCCTTTTACATTCTTTGATTCAAATTTCTTTCCCCACTATCGAATGTAACATCAACAATCATTCCACTGTAAATGATTACATCAGCGGAACTACAATCCAAGTCAAGTACACCTTGTGTCTGTCTATGAATTTTAGAGTTTTTTAACTTCCATAAAATTTGCTTTCATCGTTCTTAACTTTTATATCTGGGTTAGTTTTAAATCAATACAACTTAACCCCCATACCCACGCCAAAATTAATCATATGTTCTATGAATTATACTATGGAATAGGTCTATTCAACACTACACGTTCCTTTAGAGTTTCTATCCTTCCATTCACTCCGTTTTTCCATAGTTTGGAACAGGTACAATTCTAGTTAGATTATCCTGCATTTTTGATTTAGTTTATTACAATCAATATTAATATAGCTTTATTTTGTTTTTCTTTATTTTTTACTTTTTTTTTATTTTCTTAATCACCTGTCTTTTCAAGTACTTATTTTGCTTTTCTTCTTTTTATTTATTGTTTTAGTTTGATTTAGCGCCAGCCATCAGACTGCTTTTTATTTTTTCATTTTTTCTCATCAACCACTTTCATTGAACATTAATAAGGTCGAGAAATACAATTTTTTTATTCGCTTCAGACTTTTTTTTTATTAAAAACTAGGCATTTCTTTTCTTTTGAGTTATACATTTTGTTCCTTTTTGGATTATTATAATTTTTTTTTTTTCTATCTTTTTAGGTTTTTTTTTTCCTTTAACCTATGTTCTTTGTTTTTTATTTTCTTTGCCCCACGACGGAGAAAAGTTTTAAATAGTATTTAACCATGTCTTTACTTTAAATCAATTCCCTTAATTAGCTTGCGCGTCATAATTGTCATATTACTTAACAAGGCTTACTTTATGCTTTTTATTTTTCAGTTTTTTTTCATACAGTTTACGACCATTTTAATTGGATGCAATCTCATAGTTTTAATTTAAAGTTAATAATCTTAGTTTTATTGTTTTATATTTTTTTATTTTTATTTGAGATGCTATTTTTTTTTTTTTCAATTTTCTTCTTTTAGTTGTCATTGCCCTTATTTCTAGAAACCTTCCGTTTTCTTTTAATAATTATAATAACACAGTCTTTAAAAATTTTTAGTAAAGTTATTTCTTATCATTAATTAAAATATAAAAAAAAATTAAAATAAACAAAAAAAACAAAAAATTATACTACTTTAAATCTGAAAAATGTTCTCAATCTAGCTCCATCTTTTTCTCCTACCCATGATTAATCTCTCCATCCACTTAATAACTTGATCCTCCTATTCGTTAAATAAATATATTTAATTTTTTTTACCACTTTAGTCGTCTAATTAAAAATTAAATATACCACATTAATAAATTATATAGTTCTTTGGTCTAATCGCTCGCCATGCACACCCTATCTTCTAATATATTACCTCCTCCAATTCTCCTCGCGCGCGCCTGATTCCTTATCAATCATCTATCCTATATACTGATTGCTTCTACCTGTTATCAACGATTTTATTACTACCTTCACTCACTATAATCATTATATTACTTACTATCTCTACTTTTAACATAACTCACTATCTATCGTATCTCTCTATTCCTTATTCTCTTCTTTCTAGGTCAGCTCATGCTTTTCTTACCACTAACTATTAGAGGCCACTACATCACTTCGATCTTACCCCGCCTTTCTCTCTCTATACTCTCATCTATAATCTTTTTCTACCAATCCTTCTTCTCCATATACTCTATTCAGCCTCTTACGATTAGCCTTTTAGCCCCTATCTTTGGGCCCTTATCTCATTTACGTGCCTCTTTAATTTACTGCACAAAAATAACTATCAATCACGTCCTTCTATATAACTCATCTTTCTTCCACTATTTGAAAAAAATAATTCCAATTTTCCCCTTTAAAATACACTATCTATGCACTATTCCTCACTATTTCCCTCCACCATTAATATCTTACTTATATCATCTTATCAAATCCCTATTAATTGAAATCCTATTCTCCATAACCTCTTATCTATCGCTTATCCATATAAACATTTCCAATATACATGAAATAATCTCTATCCATACGACTCTTTTGCATCTATTTCATTCAAAAAACATTTCTAACATGTACTCTTAAAATAGTAATCTCCCTCTATAATTCCATTCCCCCGTTATATCAATAATTCCCAACCAGCTGCTCAGTCCTCGTATTATCAATGCTGCCCAATCCATTCATATACGTATTTCTCAAATGTTTCTCTGAGCTATCACTTTATCCACCTTTTTTTCGTAGAAATCAACAAATCTATCTCTTATATTTAGTCCCTTTGTTATTCACCTCACTTTCTCCCTCATTCCCTAAAATTATCCCTGTTTCCCCTTTCTTTATATCTCTTCTATTATATGGGCAAAAAAAAATCACAAACGTTTGAGGATAGATTATAATATCTCAATACACATTCTACTGGGGTGGTACTTATAATCCAATCAAGTCGGGTCAACATAAAAAAATTATATCATACATTTAATTCTTGAACTAAACATTTTCTTTTATGGAAAAATACACTATTATCTCCAGGTGCGAAGAAATGATTTCCTGTCTATCTTTCCCTTTCTTCTATCTTCTTCTTCTATTAAATATTTAAACCTATATATTCTTGTACCATGTACCGGGCGATCTCCTATCCTTGACGTGTATCTACGATTTAAACTAACAGCAATTTGGTCCCCCCCCTTTAAGTGCGTTGCCTAATTCCCTCCCCCTTTTCCTCTTTTAATAAAATATAAAAAACAAACTTGTATCAAAAATATTTTACTAAAAATATAATTTTCTAATAAATACACTTTAAATATATAATTCTTTAATTATTGACAATCCACTCTTGACTATTTCAATGGCCTAAGGGACTTAAAAAAAATTAGATAAAAAAAAACTAAAAAATAAAATAATAAAAATAAATATAAAAATTAATATAAACATGCTTTAATATAATATTACAATAAATTATAAAAAATATATAAATAAAATAACTTTCTTTATTATAATAAAGCAGTATATATCAGCATAGGGGAGTTGACAACAAAAGACATGGGCGGTGGCGAGCATTGTACTCGCCCTAGCGGTTAGAGTTTGATTCAATACGAAGCATTATCGAACAGTGAGAATTACGAAACAAATACTTAATCAATCAGGCTCATTCACTAGCATTAGTTTTTCTTTTAAAATTGATTACCTTTTTCATTTTTTATACCGTCTTTCGGGTAATTTTTCAGCCTTATCAAAGCTAAGTGCTTATTGTTTATTTTGATCTGATTTTGTTTTTTCCGACCTGGAATTTGGACTGGATTAACTCGAGACCTGGCGAGAACATTTGAAGGAGTGTCGTCGACCAGGGACTGGCGGCTCCTGAGCCGACCCAGCTGCAATGGGTACCTCCGAAATCGGCGAGTATTTGCCTGAATGGCGACGGACACCTGTCTCTGTACAAGAAATAAAGGGATACTCACGTAAAATCAATGTCAGGTTAGACATAAAATACTAACCTGAGATTTCGCCCGAAGTCTTCTTTATCCCCTTCTTGTCTTATCCCTTATCCGTGTCTTCTTTATCCCCTTCTTGTCTTATCCCTTATCCGTGTATTCTTTATCCACTTCTCGTCTTATCCCTTATCAGTGTCTTCTTTATCCCCTTCTCGTCTTATCCCTTATCCGTGTATTCTTTATCCACTTCTCGTCTTATCCCTTATCCGTGTATTCTTTATCCACTTCTCGTCTTATCCCTTATCAGTGTCTTCTTTATCCACTTCTCGTCTTATCCCTTATCCGTGTATTCTTTATCCCCTTCTCGTCTTATCCCTTATCAGTGTCTTCTTTATCCACTTCTCGTCTTATCCCTTATCCGTGTATTCTTTATCCACTTCTCGTCTTATCCCTTATCAGTGTCTTCTTTATCCACTTCTCGTCTTATCCCTTAACCGTGTCTTCTTTATCCCCTTCTTGTCTTATCCCTTATCCGTGTATTCTTTATCCACTTCTCGTCTTATCCCTTATCTGTGTATTCTTTATCCACTTCTCGTCTTATCCCTTATCAGTGTCTTCTTTATCCCCTTCTCGTCTTATCCCTTATCAGTGTCTTCTTTATCCCCTTCTCGTCTTATCCCTTATCAGTGTCTTCTTTATCCACTTCTCGTCTTATCCCTTATCAGTGTCTTCTTTATCCCCTTCTCGTCTTATCCCTTATCTGTGTATTCTTTATCCTCTTCTCGTCTTATCCCTTATCCGTGTCTTCTTTATCCCCTTCGTGTCTTATCCCTTATCCGTGTATTCTTTATCCACTTCTCGTCTTATCCCTTATCTGTGTCTTCTTTATCCCCTTCTTGTCTTATCCTTTATCCATGTCTTCATTTTCCCTTTCTAGCCTGATGCCCTTCCTTGTGTCTTCTTTATTCCCGTTATGTCTTATTCCCTTCTCCGTGTCTTACTTATCCCCTTCTTGTCGTATCCCCTTCTTCGTGTATATTTTAGTGTCTTTATTTCTCTTCCTAATAGAACATTAGAAAATAATAACACCACAGCTCACGATCACGCGGTCTTCTTCATGGACGGGAGTCATGAAAACAGGACATTGCGTAGGCCATTACCTGTTTTCATTGACATCGGGTTTTTTCTATAGTCACGACTAGATCACCCGCCAAAACATGGCGGAGAAAATTATGATATGCTCTTTCTGATTATGTCCTCATGGCGGAACTAATTCTCCTGTGATCATTTACCTAGATACATTAGTTATGAAGCTATAGAACGACGCTTCAAAAATGGCATGGGAAGGAGTTAAGAAAAAAGGCAATGGACTGAAAGTTGACAAATTAATAAACATCTGTTTTATCACAACATGTTTTGTAAATATACAGATATATTTTACAATTTTGTCTTGTTGGTGTTTAAAAAACGCAAAATAAAATTGAAAGCAAACATTCTATTACTCCATCTCTGAATAATTATTTTAGGGAGTATCAACTTGAGCAACTAGATCTGCCGAGTTACTGAAAATGTAACGAACTCAATTTTGTATTCATATTCTTCCGAATTACAAATGGGGAAAATCCAAGAAATTGTATCCAAAATCAAACATCCGCCATATTAAGGATGGGAATAAACTTGCGTGTTGTCGCGTTGTTTCGTCAAGCGCGCAAGTTAGTTCCCGTCCCCCAAAAAAGAGCCATGAGCTAGATTGGAGCTTTGGTGGAGAAGATGGAACATGACGTGAAGGATACGCGACTTAGTATGGTTAATATTTCAAACTACAGTTTAGTGTAGTAGATAATGTGACTCCTTCATGGGAATATCCTTCTGACTACTATCTATTCAATTCCATCTTTATGTATTCTCGCTTCATTCACTCAGAAATGTGCATTCATGAAGTCAAATTATCTCAAGAAACAAGCCTTCAAAGACGTCCTGAGAAAAAGAAAGACAAACAATGTTTGGGGAATAACATCAAGTCTTAAAGCTTTACTGAAAACGATAATTAAAGGAAACATGTAAGGCAAAAGGGAAAATCATCGACGGTGATATAAGTGGGAAACAGTCATCAACAGATGGATGAGTGGGCTGTCGCATTGTACTGCTAGATTGGGAGGCAACCCTTGGAGATTCATACAAGGAATGGTCGAGTGGTCTGTCGAAATGTACTACTAGAGTGGGAGGCAAATAATGGAGATCGAGAAATAGACGAGTGGGCTGTCGGAGTGTAGTGCTATATTGGGAAGTAAACATTGGAGATCGAAACGAGAAATAGACGAGTGGGCTGTCGGAGTATACTGCTAGAGTGGGAAGCAAATTTGGGAGATCGAATCGAGAAATGGACGAGTGGGCTGTTGGAGTGTACTACTAAAGTGGGAGGCAAATATTGTAGATCGAATCGAGAAATGGACGAGTGGAGTGTTGGAGTGTACTACTAAAGTAGGAGGCAAATATTGGAGATCGAGACAAAAGAAGAAAGATCAATCAAAGTGTACCACAAGAACAGGAAGTAAATGTTTGAGATAGGCACAATGAATACATCTGATCTAATCTCAACAAATGTTTACGGTTACAAAAGATTGTAAGGGGAAAAGCTGCAGTGTAATGCTATTTTTGTTATTCATCAAAGGATTTCAATGAACATGCATACACATAACCTACATCAATCATATATTCGCATAATGAAGAGTTTGAATGTATAGTATCTTTGGTTGCCATGGAAAGGTCGGCCATTTGGTTTATATTGTTCTATTGCAATTTGCAAAGGGATTTTTTATTTATTAATCTATAATTACTAAATTTAAATAGAATATTTATATTTGTATTTTAAAACTTTTGTTAAATTGGATGTTGTATAACTTATGTAGATTTTGAGATATATAACTTTAAAGTTTTTATTTAAAAATAGTAACGATTTTTCTAAGTTTTACAACTTTATTTGCAATAAATCAAATTGTTGATAAGATATCAAAAATCGGATCTGACAACAGTTTTACTATTATACTATGGAAAATATTTGTGTCAAATCTCATATTGATTGACTAAAACATATGCAAGTTATAAGAACATTAGTAACGTATAACAAGGTTCTGAGAAAATCTAGATTTTATTCATAGGAAAAGCACAATGTCTGAAGAAAATACTATTTATAACATCAAAATATACCTACTTGGAATATGTTCTGACAAGTAATTTTCACAGATTTAGATTCAGAAGAATGTAATTATCTGAATATGGACTAATCACAATTTTGATTTTTTTGCTGTTTTGACTTCAAATGCGCTGTAGCTCCACCCCTTAAACAACTTAATGACTAATTATAGCTTCTCTTGACTCTAACCATAAAATAGACACCATTAGAAGATGAAGATAATGTGACGGAATGACAAATCTATTTTGGAACATGAATTTTGATTATATTAATCTGAATTATTCAACAGAAGTTACAGTTAAACACATTTTTGATCAAGTCAGAAAAAAACCACTAGAAATATTTTGAACAGACATGACAATTCGTTAATTTGTTCTTATTTCTAAATACAATCAAGCGTTTCCCATTTGAGAAAAAAAAGGTGTTTCAAAGGCTCTTGCTGCGGTAAAATAAATGATTAAATTTCAAGAAATCTGTAAAAATATAAGTGCCATTTGAAGGTTGTTCCAGTATGTCTAAAGTGTCAAATCAGAGAAAATTGGATTTAAAATCAATGCAACATCGATATATAATTATATTTCAATACTTTGAGAAACACTGGAAACGTATTTAATATCATCAGTGATACATGCAATAAATGACACTTGAAAGAAGAAAAGCTGAATCGTTATAAATTAAAACATGCAAAAATGGCTTTTAAAAATTTCAAATTAAAGATTCCCGTTCGTCTTTGCATCATATTTGCCGATAAATTACTATTTACGTTGAAAGGCGATACATATCATAATTGCATGAAGAGATGCATATAATGTGGAGAACAAACAAACCGTTATGGATTTTTCAAGATGATACATTTTCACATTACTGGGCAGATATATTTTAAAACATAAATATTTTGAAAGAACTGCAAACCAGGATCCAGCCCAGGGTCACCTCTCCGGGAAAATGCTAGAAGATACAGTAAATAGTATAACAAGAAATCAACAAAATAAAGCAATCATACACCGTGGAACTATAATGACAAAGATGGGCATATAATTTCTAGATATGAAACATTACAAATGATGATTATTATCAGCATCATCTAGTGCCGTGAGTTTCAGTGGTCTTACGTAAAATCTTCTGTGGAAAGATCGGTATTCTATTGACTATTTCTGTGAAATCACAGAAGCTGACAAAAATTGTCTAATTTTCGTAACCATTTCTTGTGCCTTTCTTTCCTAAAATTGCTTCGTCCTGCCTCTTTTTTCTGTCTTTGTTTTTTTGTTTTTTTTTAAGAATTTTACATTCATATCTCCCTTGACAATCTGAATATTCTTCCGTGTTGCTTTCGGTAATATTTAATGGAGCTAGTTCCAAGAGTATTATACTGTAGTGCCTCTTTCCTTGATCACTTGTTTTTCAAGTTTCATATCTGCTTCAAGACGCAGCAATATAGACCGCAGTCAGCGACTCATAGCTTGACTGCCTGCGTCAGGACCAGCGAACCAGAGCTGGTCAAGACCGTGCTCCACCTCCACGTGGTGGTCCTGGAAACAGTCTGCAGCAATGCAGGCTGGCTGAGCGAGTACGGATCGCAATGGGAAGGCAAACCCGGTCCTAAAAAATGCCGTGCAGAAGTCGGATGTGTCGACCGAAAGGTGCAGATATCACAGCTACGTTGGAAACAGACACAACGCAACCACCGTCCTTTTCAGGGCGAACGAAGAAGAAGAAGAAGAATATCTGCTTTTTACTATTTTATCATCTCCGGTAAACGAGGTATCGAAAGCATGGCTTTCAACACGTCACCTCCTACGCCTCTTTTATAAAGATTCTTGCTCACGAATGCTTGTAGTTCTTCCAGTTGCCGTTACTGTAACATTTTTTTTTCCAAGCAAAGGTTGCGGTTAATATATGTTAAAAAAAAATATATATATATATATATATATATATCAGTCAATCAATACCCTTTAGCTCCCTTTGGGGCATAGGCCTTCAACAAACACATGCCAAGTCTTCCTGTCACGTGCCATCCGCTCAAGTTCTTTCCATGTTTTCCTCATCATTTTCACCTCTGTTTCCAGTTCTTTTCTCCATGTGTTTTTTGGTCTACCTCTGCCTCTCTTTCCCTGTGGATTCCAGAACAAGGACTGCCTTGTAATGCTATCAACAGGTTTCCTCACTGTGTGTCCTATCCATCGCCAGCGTCTTCTTCTCAACTCTTGTTCAACTGCCACTTGTCTGGTTCTTGTCATCAATTCCACATTTGTGACTTTGTCATACCATTTCAGTCCTTCTATTCTACGCAAGCACCCGTTTATAAAAGTATGTAGCTTTTTGGTTGTTGTTTTTGTTGTTCTCCATGTCTCAGAGCCATACAATAAGACTGACCACATTTGAGTTGAAGATTGTTATTTTCGTGTTGGACTTGATTTCTTTTGTTCTCCATGTTTCCCAATGCAATGAAAGCTCCTCTTGCTTTTTGTATTGTTATTTTGATATCATTGTCTGTCCCTCCAACTTTGTCTATATTACTTCCAATATATATATATATATATATATATATATATATATATATATATATATATATATATATATATATATATATATATATATATATATATATATATATATATATATATATATATATATATATATATATATATACACGTTTTCATTATTGATTATTATAAGATATTAACTGTGGAAACATGGACAGATTTGATACCTGGATAAGACTTAAGACAGCGTGCAACATAAGAGTGTTAAGAGATTATTAGTTAAACTAACAACAACCCGCCAAAATTGGCAGGTTTTTAATTATAGTGTGTTGTTTCTGTTACATGTATTACATTGCTGCTTCTTCTATAGTCTCGCTTGCTCGCTGTGAATGACGCGATCGTCTCTTCCTTTTTAGCCATCTTATCATTTTGATCCTTAATAATAAGTCTGCAATACTTTAAATTAAAATTTTGTCATGAAGAAACAATCAAATAGCTTACATTTTAAGGTTATTTTTAAGAAAAATGATGAGTTAAATCTGTGACAGAATTGTACGGTATCTTGATTGTCTGTTGATTTAATGCACACCGTCACACATTTCTATTTTCGCGAGAGTACATATAAGGGAAAACAATACAATTATTGTCTAACTTTCAATCACAGCAGCACCCCCTTAGCTGTTCTCGAAAGTTAATGCACTCACTCGAAAATATAAAAAGTGCGCAAAAGACGGTGTGAAAAATGTGACTGACCGACCTCCGACCGACCGACCAAGTACTTACGGCGGGAATTATGGTATATGATGATGATTTTAATCGATTTGCATGTACATTTTTTCAATAATGATATATCTTCTGGATCTCCGTATAGACCATGAGATATTGTCCATTCTTCCCCTCTTGGCAATAGATTTGCATTTTCTGGTGTGTCGAAATATATGGAAATCGTTATTTTTTTTTTATTGACAAAATCTTCTTTCCTAGCGTTTTTAGCCAATTAAACGGGTGTTCCGTCATAAATGATTACAATTTCATGATTATTATAACCAATATATGCTCACGCCTGAAGCCTGGCTTTATATTATTTGCTATATATAATATCGATTGACATGTTGGTTTTCTGAATACATCGGTCAAATTGACAATTCTTCGCTATCGTTTAAAAACATACGTGTGCAAAACACGATTAAATCAAGTTGGCGGGAAGGCTCTATACTTTGTATTACATAAATTCAATGGCGTTTCTATTGGTCTGGAAATCGTGTTGCAGAAGTGGTTAACTTTTATTTTTTTATTTTATTTGCGCCAACCATCAGCTCGTCTTGGAGAAATAAACTTCAATTTGATTTCTCCAGGTATTCCGGATGAATGGTTGGCCTTGTGTCTATCTTCCATTGTGTCTATCTTCCATTGTGTCTATCTTCCATTGTTGTAGCTTGTGGTGGATTTAGTTGTTATGAAATGTTGTTGTTATGTATTTATACTGTACTGAATGAGGTCAGCTGTGAAGGCCCAGGAGTATAACAATTATTCGGGTGAGTTCTCAGAGACCCTTTCTGCTACCACCTTATGATCTCATTCAGACGTATTCTTGACTAGTATGTATGGTAACTACGTCTAGTGTCTAGGGTTATGAATATGTGGTGTGAGGGTAATTTAATACTAAAACACACATATATCAACAAATATCAATGTCTATGATCAAATGAACTAACACCGTGTTTGAAATTTTGGTATTAAACTATTTTTTACAATTTTATTTGCCCTCATTCAGAATTTTCTGAGTCAGGACCAACAACAAAATGAAAATTATGGGTTTATTTACATAAATTAAATACCACAATGGATCTTCTGTCCATATAAAACAATATTACAATCTAATTATATTTAGGTATTACAATAGACTAAGTTAACACTAGTAATTAATTGTGGGTTGGGGTATTTTCATCATCCCCTCTCTATTTTCTCTATCTCTTGTGGAATGTTTATTCAACAGTAAATTTTGTTATTTATTAAGTTATAATACAGGTGAATGAACTTTCAGTGCCGACACAAGGGCACTTATCTTTCTGTTTGTAGTAGTTATGATGCTGACAATCTTCTATATTTCATGGGTTGATTCGTGGTAGACAGCGTGTACCAGCAAAAATTTCAACCGAATGACCAATCTGACACAGTCCCTGGTGTAGTGTGGTAGACAAATATTTCAATTTCTTTCACGAAGATAAAATACACCAGGGTTCTGGCACTAACTTAGTACCAGAACAAAAACCCTGAAACAAGGTTATGATTCTTTATAACACATCTACAATATCATTCCACAAGTAATACATGGTATAATTCAATAAAAAGAAAAGGGTCAGATCCCTCTGACCAACCCATTTCAACCATTTTCATCTGAGATAACAACTCATACTAGTGCTCCTATTCTTCTCCCTAATGGCTACACTGCCTCTGACACTTCAACAATGATCCTCTCCCATAGGATAATGTGGGTTAGCCTTCCCACTGGTAACTGTGGAAATCATTTTAAGTTATACAACTCATGTAAGTTTTACTGCGTGTGAGCAACCCCATAGGCCCTGCATAAGTCTGCTAGGGGACCTATATACTTAGTCGCAAAACATTCCCAATAAAGCAGTATCTTATACACCACATTTTTGTAATAACAAGGTTAATAAATTTCGTTCTTACCACAATTCAATGGAAATATCACAAACATACGTTGACTGGCATTAGCATTTATATATCTAAGTTCAGCTTTGCCCTCGTCCAGACTGCCAAGGTTTTTTATTTATTTATTTCACTCTTAGCACTGCTGTTCTCAACGCAGCTTGCATACTAACTCTTATGTATCAAATGGCGATAAGACTTGGAAGCTTTTTGCCAATATCACTAGACTGGCCCAATCACAGCGAGGGTCTAGCTATTCAATTCAAATTTGAAAAAAACAAAACTCCAAACATACTAGGAGTGAGTCTGCCAAATATATTTAGCTTTTGGGCCAACCAATACCCTCCTTCCTATACTCCTATACTAACCAATCGGAGGTGGACAGAATATTTTGGGGACCTTCTCAATAGACCAGCTCCACAAAACCCGCTGGACATCCAGCCAGCAGAAGAAGAGCTACAAATTAACGGTGAAAGACCAACGAAGGAAGAAATAAAGAAAGCCATAAAGCTTCTAAGAGATGGAAAAGCGTCTGGACCTGATGGCATTCCAGCAGAGGCCATCAAAGCAGATATCGACACGGCTACAGAGATGTTTATATAAATTACTTGGTAAAGTCTGGGAAAAGGAAGAGATACCAGCAGAATGGAAGGAAGGATATCTGGTTAAGTTGCCTAAGAAGGGAAATTTACAAGAGTGCACAAATTATAGAGGAATAATGTTACTATCAGTGCCAGGAAAAGTATTAAACAGGATTATCCTTGAGAGATTAAAAGAGTCGATAGACAAGAAATTGAGAGATGAACAAGCAGGTTTTCGACAAAACAGATCATGTACAGACCAGATAGCCACTTTGAGAAAAATAGTTGAACAAAGTCTGGAATGGAATTCACCACTATACATCGGATTTGTGGACTATGAAAAGGCATTTGACAGTGTAGACAGAGAATCACTTTGGAAATTGATGAGGCATTATGGAGTTCCCCTGAAGATCATTAATTTAATAAAGAAAACATATGAAGACATGACATGCAGAGTTCTTCATGAAGGACAGCTTACAGAACCATTTGGGATAAGAACAGGAGTGCGACAGGGATGCCTCTTGTCTCCATTTCTTTTCTTGCTGGCAATAGATTGGGTTATGAGATCATCGACAACACACAACAGAAATGGAATCCAGTGGACTCTGACTAAGCAGTTGGATGATCTGGATTTTGCTGATGACTTGGTTCTTCTGTCCCATAACCGTAATCAGATGCAGGACAAATTGAAAACACTCGATGAGAGGTCACAGCAATTGGGTCTGAAAATACACAGGGAAAAGACAAAAATAATGAGAATAAATGCAGGTAATGATAATAGGGTTGAACTTGAAGAAACACCAATACAAGATGTAGAATCATATACGTATCTTGGCAGTAATATAGACAAAGTTGGAGGGACAGACAGCGATATCAAAATAAGAATACAAAAGGCAAGAGGAGCTTTCATTGCATTGGGAAATATATGGAGATCAAGAGAAATAGGATCCAACACGAAAATAAGAATCTTCAACTCAAATGTGAAGTCAGTCCTATTGTATGGCTCTGAGACATGGAGAACAACAAAGACAACAACCAAAAAGCTACAGACTTTCATAAATGGGTGCTTGCGTAGAATAGAAGGATTAAAATGGTATGACAAGGTTACCAACGTAGAACTGATGACAAGAACTAGACAAGTGCCAGTGGAACAAGAGATGAGAAGAAGACGATGGCGATGGATAGGACACACACTGAGGAAACCTGTTGATAGCATTACAAGGCAGTCCTTGTTCTGGAACCCGCAGGGCAAAAGAGGCAGAGGAAGACCAAGAAGTACATGGAGAAGAGAGTTGGAAACAGAGGTGAAAATGATGAGGAGAACATGGAAAGAACTTGAGATGATGGCACGTGACAGGAGGACTTGGCATGTGTTTGTTGAAGGCCTATGCTCCTTTGGGAGTGGAGGGTTATGATGATGAATGCCTCTTTTTTAAACTTGCGTCCCCAAATAATGTTATAAATAGAATGAGCAAAAACAACAGTCTTACCGTTCGTAAATATATAGTATTATTTTAATATCTTGGTTAATAATTGGACTACTATGTATTTTAAAACATATTACTGCTCAGGAGACTCTAAGCTATCCACATATGTGATTTTTATGGCCATATTATTTGTCGTTTGGATTTTCATATTCGTCACTGTTGGTCGTCAATTTTATACTTTTCCATAAGTCGGCCATCTTTCCCCCCTTCTTTATCATTTTTATTCAAAATAAAACAACTTGTTTGGGTTACGTCAGAAATACACTACTAGACAGGAAATGAGAGCTGTCTGTGTGTGTGTATACCTTTCAACAGCGAGAATATAATACGATGCATGCATGGCTTTGCGTCTTGTTTTTCAAATCTGCTAAAGGCAATACTGTCGCGCTCTCATTACAATTTGGCGTTTCAAAACCCAAACGCGTGACAATGGTAGCATTTCTTCTGTCGCTCCTTCATCCACCTCCCTTCTTCTCTCTCTCGGTCTTGGAGCAAAATACTCCTTGACCCTGCAAAATGTTATTTTTAATTCTCAAGGACGAACTAGGAAAGCGTGTAAGATTTGACGGCGAGATCATTTTCTAAGCATCACCACTGAACGAAATTCAGCGCCCTACTGGCGCAGAAGACGACAACAGGCAGCCACACACGGGCGGGTTTATTTATTATCATAGGAGTAATATCTTACTGAATTTAGCGATTATTTCACAGATTTCGCTACATAGCTATCGAAGGTTTCGTGTGATGGTACAGCCTGCACATGGCCCGTGTAGTTAATGGGGGTCTCTGAAGAGGCAAAGACAGAATAAGACTAACGTACCCTCAGGCACACATGTCGTATAAGGCGAGAAATGTGAGGTTGTGCATGCGGCGCGTAACCTCCTCATGCGAAACATATTGATAGACACCAGTTCCGCAAGATCATGTGACTGCTTGGTGCAGGCTTCCTGTAAGGGGACCAGCCGCAATGGTAGCTACATGCTCCGTAAGTAAAGCAAAGGAAAGTGATGATGATGATAGGATGAAAATGATGATGATGATGACGATGAAAATGATGATGATGATGAGGATGAGAATGATGATGATGATGACGATGAAAATGATGATGATGATGAGGATGGCATGATGATGATGAGGATGAAGATGATGAGGAAAATAACGATAATGATGATGATGAGGATGACAATGATGATGATGAGGATGTCGATGATAATGAGGAGGATGACGAAAATGGTGTTGATGAGGGTGACAATAATGATGATGATGATGAAGATGACGATGAAGACGACGATGATGGTGATGATGATAATGACAATGATGAGGATGAGGATGACAGTGATGATGATAAGGATGACAATGATGATGACAGCTCGCACAAGCTTACTTTTACGAGTTGCCTTTTTTATATTAATGTCTGTTAGACACTCCAGACTTATCCTGAGCTGTCCTATGCAGAACCCCGGGGTACATTAGAGAGTTGTGCCCGTGAAATTACGAAAGAAATATGTAATGTAGATTTTATTCGTGTGTTAGCAGACACTGACAGCAAAAAACTTACGAACAACTATAAATCAGCAGAATATATTATAGGTGTTGAAAACGCTTTTCTTTACTGTCACGAGACAATAAGGGGCTTACGCGCACACCTTTGCCCTGACAGCAGAGACACTATCGGTGTTACCACTCATCTCACACAATCAGCAACAACAACAACGGCAACGTAGTCTAGCGGACACGTTTCCACACTGTATATAGCAATAAATAAATGAACTCAAAGATTGTGTCAATCTCGACATAATATAATAAAAACTAGTACATGCAATATTTATGAGGTACTCAAAAAGCACAAGAAATTATCAGTCTATCTCGACAACCTACCAATATTTAAATAATACTAATATCACTTCTGGAACTACGACAACTTCCAAGATCATATATAACATCGATCCTTGCAACAACTAAAACCACACAACAAACACCAGCTCTTCTACACAAGAGCAACAACGGGACACGTCCGTTCCCTCCTACAACGTCTGTCAACTCCCCTTTTGGACAACCTTGTAACCTTTTCACTTTCCATACCTCAGGCTAACTCTAGCCAATAATAACTACTACTTTAGTCACATGTCATAACAATCAAAGTTCAGCTGCTCGTGCAAACATCACATGCACTCACAAACGTTTAACTCGACTTACATTGCAATCACGTTTGCCACAACAATGTACTTAATAAACCTTGCTCACCCAGGAGCAAAGAACCATAGCAACTTCTCAGAATTGCATCTTGGCATTTACCAGATGTAGAAGGCACGGCTGTTTCGCTGATCTGTGCAGAAAATATTCAGGAGACTTTTGTTGCGGTCATTTTTGATGGAGTTTCAAACATCGATCTATTGGTTGTAGGTTTTTCACCCTGGTCAAAGTTTAGTAACTATGTCTTGACTTTGCTGTGTCAGGTTGATTAGGGGTTATCTCCCTTGTTTGTTTATTCATTGTGTTTGACCTTTTGGGTCAAAGGTAATATAGTTCTGGGCTATATGCGATGCACAGTGGAGAGCGCGAAATTAGACTTCCGTCTTGTTGAGTTGCTATCTGGCTTCTGTGGGACGATGTATGTCCATTGTACTCTGGGGAAGGAAAATCTTCGAAGTGACTGCGTTGGCAGTTTTCCTCCCAGTGATTTTCTGTGCGTCAGGAAGGACGACAGTGTTATTATTGTGTTCTGAGGATTCGTTTCAAGGTAACACCGACTTTGCCATTATTATGTATTCGGTGACAGAATTTGGTAAAGGCTTACCTAGCTGTGAGAACAGTTCACGATTCCTGTAAAGCAGAACTTATATTTGCGCTCAAGGTAGCTATTCAAGACTATTTGTCTTATATGATCAGAAGTCCAGTGATGAAGTTATATATGGTGGAAATTGCAGGTTGGCGGTATATCTACACAAACATTAAAGCATGATTCATGCAACCTGCTTAATGAAGAATGCACAGATGACGTCATCGTCAGGTCTGTGTAATGGCAACTATTCTACGGCATGTACCGACATGATTGGCGTGTTATGCCAAGGTGTACGACGGCCCTAGTAATAGGATTACTTGAGTGAAGGGCTCGTCTTTTGTATGACGGAGTTAATAAGGTATCTGACGCGTTCAGTCAGAGATACCAAGAGCGGCATTATGAACAGTACATGAAAAGAACATAACACTATTGACATGCATCCATATATGAATGTTCACCAGCCAGAATGACTGATATGTACCAAGCGATTTCCATTGACATGATGTACATGAACTTGTTTACATTGACTGTTCCTGTGTGATTCTACATGTTAGTCCTGTCAATAAATGTATGAACCATCACAAGTAGTTCCAACCATCATTGACTGTAGTACGAGTGTGACTGGGTGTTTGTACAACTACATATGAGCCTAAACACATTCGCGTCTCTGCACACCCATGTCTCTTCATCCTCATCTGCAACACGCAGAAACAAACCAGCTAAGGAGCAAGAAAAATCAAGCAACATTTCTGGTAGGCCAAGTCCGTGGGCTTTACTGCTTCAGTTTTGGTTGATGCTACAGATTGGAACGATCAAGGTTGACAGCGATAAATAACACACATCGATAGTACAATACATTTCCAAGTTTTGGCTACACAGGACGGCAGAATTAGGTCATTGACTGTTGACCCACATAAACAGTGTTGGCATCTAGGCAATATTGCTACGTGGACCACAGCTGCACACAAGTCGATTCGTTTTGTAAACAGTACCGCTGGTTGTTTACACGTTACAGCTGCACACAAGTCAAGTCCTTTTGTAAACAGTACCGCTGGTTGTTTACCGTTTCAGGCAACAGACTTTTCAACATCTTTACATTCAAGTCACATAGTTCGAGGTCAAATTTTTTGTGAACAGTGCCGTGTACGAACTTTTGGTCAAGTCTCAACTATTCATCGAGAAGGTCATAGTGACATTATGTTCCTGGAGACCACTACATGTTATTGTGGATCGAACAATCAGTGCGCGCTTGACATTATACTCCAGTGTTGACAAAGAACAAGAGAGTTACTGTATTGTAATTTGTAACTAAAATTTGTTTGCAACACATTCTATTATATGCAATGTTATATGTTATTTGTAATTTTGTGGTGTATTTTTTCTGTTGTTTTCAGCGGGCTGGTTGGGTAAGGTGACTCCTCTAGATAAATACCACGTAATAGAGGTTATCTATTGAGAGCGTTTTCTGTAGGGACTGCAAATTTCCTTAATTGGAATTTGCTAGCGACAATTGTTGCTATTTACGTTTAGCTGTGACGACATGAGTTAGTGTTGTTTTCGTTATTTTTCCATTCTTTGATTTTCGATTTGTTTTGTTTGTATCTGTTCTTCTCTCCTTCCTTCCGTTTATTTCTTTACACCTTTTTGTTTATAACAGTGTTCCATTTGTCTTGTTTACTTTTCGCAGTCATCTTTACACATTTTTGTAACATTTTCCTTAGTTTCGCTGTATTGTTTATTTGACTTCTGCGAACGTTTTCGGCTGTTGTTCTGTATCCTTGTCCTTGTAATTATTATTGTCATACACAGTCTACATACATATACTTGGTCATGTATTATTATTGTCGTTATTAATATGATACACTATTCATATTGGGAGTATTGATAGAAAATTATTATAAAGAAATAAGGTAACCATACAAGGTCTTTGATTAAGACTTGTCTCTCAAAGAGAGTGAAATAAACTGAACTGAGTATACAAGACTAACATTGAAGACTTGTCTCCCATTAAAGTGGGATAAGATAATTTAATTAATTTTTCAGATTACTGATCTCATCAGATAGAATGTCTACACTAGACTTCTTCATTGAACAAGGGAAAGTCCTTGGGAAGACAGGTGACAAGTTAGAAGAATTTGCAACTGCAAAATACGCCATAGCATTGAAGTCAGAAGAAAAGAGACAAAAAGAGGAAAATAAATTGAAAGCAGAAGTTGAACAAAAGAAGATAGATGCTGAGAATTTAAGATTGCAGATGCAAGCTAAACAAAAGAAGATAGATGCTGAGAATTTAAGGTTGCAAATGCAAGCTGATGAAAGAAAATTCCAGATGGAAATGGAAAAACAAAAAAATACTGCAGAAGAAAGCTTCAAGCAGAAGAAAGAAAACTTCAATCTGCTGCAGAGGAAAGAAAACTTCAATTTCAGGCTGAGGCTGAAAATAGAAGATTGGATAGGGAAATCAAGAAACAGAAAATGGAACATGAGGAAAGACTTGCAACTTTGGAATTAGAGAAATTGAAAGTAACAAATATGGGTGCTCATCAAGTAACTTCGGATACAACAAAGGAGAGGTCTAGTAAGATCAAATTGCCTCATTTCAATCCTTTAAAGGACGATATAACTGATTATCTTGATAGATTCGAATTTTTATGTGGTACGCATAAGATAAAAAAGGAAAACTATGTTGAACAACTGATGGAATTTTTTACAGGTGAAACTGTGACTACTCTTATGACAATAGAAAAGCATAATAGAACTAATTATGATGTTGTCAGAGCAGCATTATTAAAAAAATATCAACTAAAAGAAGAAGATTATCGTCTTCGTTTTAGGACAATGTTGCCAGAAAATGGAGTAGATTTCTCTGATTTTATTACAAAAATACGTCGTACATTTACACGATGGGTTGAGTTGTCTCAAACTGAGAAAACATATGAAGGTCTAATGGACTTATTACTTAGAGACAAAGTTTTGTCATATGTTAATGATTCTTTCCTTGCATTTCTTCATGAGCGTAAGCCTAAAAACTTAAAAGACATGGAGGAATACTGTTGTCAGTATGCCACCGCGCATCCCCATGCTACAGTTAGCAATTCTAAAGTGAAAGAAGGGTTGCCAGTTGCTTCGGCAGCACCATATGGCCTTAATTTCAATAAGAAATTTCAGGGTGCCCAACAAAACTGGAATAGGAAAAGTAATCAGAATTACACTCATAAGCAGAGTAATCCTACATATGATGGTTCTTCTTCTAAGAACTGGAGACGAGATGGGAGTTCTCGTAATTTTGGTGGTAATAATTTTAGACACTTTTGCAAAGGTTATCACAATAAAAACTACCCAAGCTTTTCTGCTCGGGATAACCATTCTCGACGTCAAGAATATGACGATGGTGAATATACAAACCGGGATTGAAACCGGAATGATAATTACAATAGACAATATGATAACAATTACAGGGGAAGTGATAATCGCGGTAGACCTAGATATAACAAAAGAAAAGCTCTCCAACAGGCAAACTCTGCACAACAAGAGTTTAATGGAGCCTGTAATCAAGTAAATGATAGTGGGAACTCTAATGATATCACTGGTTGTGACTTCGATTTTGGGAGAACAACTGAATGCCCCCAATGCTCAACATTGTTCGAGCCATCGTCTGTATCTACCTTAATTTGTGGTCACCCTCTTCCCGCTCTTCCTGCTACAGTTGCGCATGATGGGAGAGGATCTCTCATCTTGCATAAAGGTCTAGTGAATGATAGGCTAGTCTCATTGCTTTTTTATTCTGGTTGCACTACTGTCGGGGTTAGACAGCCTCTGATAGATCCTCGCTGTTATACGGGAAAGGTGGTCAAATATGTTACATTTGGTGGTACCATGGAAAAATATCCTACTGCTATCATTAGCATTGACACTCCTTTCTTTACAGGAGATGTACACGCGTGTCTTCTTCCTAATCCTATTTCGGATCTTATAATCGGTCATATTCATGGGGTTAAGGAATGCACCCCGCAACAAATTTCTATGTGGGAGGAACAAAATATCCAAGCGGTCAATGCAGTGGTAACAAGAGCCCAAGCTCTTATCCCTCCAACTTCATCTGATGATAGTAATGGAGTTGATAGCCAAGATGATCACTTGGTGATTTCGCATGACACGTTTGTTAAACGACAAGAAGAGGATCCTTCTTTGAAGAAATTCTTTCTTCTCGCAAAGAAAGGTGATCCTAATCAGAATACGAATCACAGATCGTATATCACTATGAAGAATGGTATATTGGTACGAATGGTACAACACTTGGACAAGTCTATGCTGTTAAGGTACTGTCCGCCCGTTCGTTTATTCCCGTGTATTAAAAGAGTTTGTCTGCATTTGATATATGTATACCATTATTATTCCCATATGTGTCTATATGAATGTTAAAACATTGGTATACAACAAAAGTGTCACGCGAATGTTTTATTCGTGGGTATGCCAAAAACTGCACTGTATCGTCCCTGTATTATTTATGCAGTGTTCTCTCACAAGGGATCACGAATTAGTAATGTCTCAGATATGCCCAACAGCTCAAATATAACCAGGTAAGAAGCCAATGCTGTTCCGGTAACATAACAACACAGTTTATTGAAAACTCATGATCCATGAGACATGATGAACCGTCCTTAGTTAATGTCATTCTGTCTATTCGTAACATAGTGTTATACTCCTTGACGGTAATACATTGTTGCTTATTAGTCCCAATACTTCTATACCTCTCTATGTATTGATTATATCCGTGCCCTTCTCCCGTACCTTCTTTTCAAACTCATATAACTTCATTGACATGAATTTCCCAAAATTCAGCACACATTAGCGACAAAGCAGGATTTTTTTAGACTCCGATTTTTACGGTGTATAGACCTGCCCGTCTACCAAATGTATAAGCATCAAATTATACCTGATTCACAGTACTCATCCTGTTATGCACTCCTATGCATGGCACGAATCAATATACCCTTTTTTCACGGGTTTTCAAGCAAACTAGCAAAAACAAGGCTGTTCACGTCTTGTTTTTATTTGGGGTCCATTTTGTTCTCTACATCATTGTTTCAAGACCCAAAAAACTCCTACGTCATCCTTTTTTTACTGCGCGCAATAATACTGCACCTAAGTGTACTTTTCACATATCTTCAAATATTTTCACCAAACTCAACTCAGCGCTCTTTGATGTGCAACACCAAAAATGTTGTAAAAAACCATACGCAACAATTACCTCCTACCACCGTTAAGAAAAAAGACACGTAGTTTCTTTTTTCTTCAAAAAAATGTACCACTTAAGATAATTTTAGAAAACATACCAACATAATACTATCCTAAGTCTCAGTAAGTCTAAGTCAGCTAATGTCTCATAACATAATTAGTCAGTCGTCGATGAGATGAAACGGTGATAAACAAGTCATATAATCTACTGCCTTATGAATAAATTCCAAGTAGGAAGTAATAATATTACTAAATTAAAACAAATTACGCGGAATCAACACCGCCCTCTATTACCTCTAGTATCAATAATACTAGAACCAAAACTTATATAATATGGTTATATCTAATAGGATTACCTACCCATCGGAAAATGATTGCAATAATGTGTACCTCCACAATACAGAGTACACTGCAAATCTCATACATATTTATTCCTGATCCAGCCCCAAAAAATAGCAAATACATGCATAAATTGGTCCCAAATTACCTATTTCAATGCCCCTAGGAACCTCTATAATATACACGCAAAGATTTATAGCTAAAGAATATCATTGCCGTACAGTCATATTATAGTACACTGTATGTGCACCTTACACCATACACACCAAATTGTGTTCCGGATAAAACTAATAAAAATGCAATGTCCTAATTATATCACCACTACTGTTGACCATGAACTAACTGTCATTAAAAACTTGTGTACTGTCTTCCTGAGGGCACCTCGACAGTACGTCGGCAACCACATTGTCGGACCCTCGAATTGCTTGAATAGTATAATTATACGGCTGCATCAGAATCGAATAACGGGCTGCTCGGGCGTATTTATGGTTCTTCGTCTTTAAATACGCCAAAGCCTTCTGGTCTGACTGTATTACGAAAGGTACACCTAACAGATACTTCTCTAATTTGGTTACTGCCCAGATCATAGCGAGAAGTTCCTTTTCCAACACCGAATAATTCATTTCCGCCTTGTTTAACTTTCTCGAAATGTACGTGATCGGATGCAGATGTCCATCAAATTGTTGAAGCAACACAGCACCAACGCCCTTGGACGAAGCGTCTGTTCGAAGAGTATAAAGATTATTAAGCCTGGGTAGTTTTAAAATTGGTGGGGATGAAAATAAATCCTTAATTTTAAGAAAAGCAGCATTGCATTCTGGAGTCCACCTAATTACATTAGGAGCCCCTTTCCTAAGTAGAGTGGACAGATCTGATGTAATTGAAGATAAGTTAGGAATAAATTTACCATAATATTGCACTAGTCCTAACACTCTCCGGACTTGTTTTTTTGTCCTAGGAATGGAAAGATTTAGAATCTTGGAAACATTCTGCTCCAAAGTTTGAAGATTCCCATGACCAATTGTTGCGTGGGTGGTTTACTGGTGTTGGAGGGTCCTTCGTTCGATTATTATAAGTTTAGTTGGGATGCTTGCTTATTTATCATTACACAACTTGTGTCCAAGCAAACCCCGGTTCCGTACGAACTGATCCATTATTACTATAAACTTCTTACAAGAAAGAGTTCATCAGGTCAAAGGACCGTCAACAATGCAAGTTGAAGCAATCAAACGTAATCAAAGGAATGTGGGTAAGCCTTCGATTCGAGTCCAATATTTATTACAAGTTGACGCACGAAGACAGTTCACATCGGTATACATTCATATATAATTCATTAGAAATTACATGCATAGTATTCATGTCCGTCCGTGTCAAAACAATATGTCAGATGAACATCGTGACTATATACGTGCGCTGTTGTAGTCAACAGCCAGAAATGAGCACATGAGTTCTTGACAGCTACAATTTGAATCATAATGCGATTCTCCTTCCATCATTTAATTTGATTTAATTAATCTCATACTTAGATTAATATCCGAACTGACCCTGAGTTCTACATCGATTCTTATATATAATATAGGCTATATACTCAGCCTTTTTTCCTTGGAAGAAATACAAGACACGACCTTCTTGCTTGACGGATAGCGTAACAAGGGCCATGTAACCAAGTCACCTAGCGTGACCTTCCCAACGCGAATGCGTCATAATCTCCGCATATATTTCAACCCCAGCAAACGCCGTCATTTAAAATAACCCCGTAACAGATTTCCTGTCAGACGGGGGGAAAAAAATCTATTAGATAGATTTTTTTTAAAAATAATATTAATCAAATTATCAAAAATTTAACAAAACCCGACGTATGACCTACGATGTTCTATCTAGAACAGTGTCGTGGTCATGTCAGTAATATCTTATAATAAAATCAACGTCATGTCATATATATAACTTATATTAAACAAGGAAATGTCACTGTCACTAACTAATTAACTAATTAATTTGTTGTATGTATCGACTAACTAATAATGTGAGGTGTTATTAAAATTATTCTAACTAACTAAAATTAAAATAATTAATTATAGTATGTACGTATGGTACTAACTAATTAATATCTAATTGAAGAAAATGAGAAATAGTATAAGAGAGTAAAAGAAAAAAAAATTGAGAAGTACGGACAATTAAAACCAAATATTAAAGTATACATTAAATTAGAATGCGAGTGAAAATGAAGTGTAAGGATAGATGTCTTGAGGCGTTTTTAAGGAGATAGGACAGCTTGAATGGAATGAATAAAAGATAACCTCTAGAGGAAACTCTTCCAGACTGCAAGTTGAATGCACAGTCTCTCCTCGGGAATAGTCCACTCAAAAAACTTTCTAAGAGAATTCTGGTGAAACTAAACAGGATATTCTCTAGGCGATAAATTCTTTATCCGATATCCTACAAAGGACTATGTATAGTACATATAGATGGATAAGAGATTTGGTGCCCAGCCACATTAAAAATATCCTGACCCAATAGTGTTATTTAATTTTGGCTCTGCCCCCAGGGTGTAGATTTATGTTATTAAAACTATACAACCCAATTAAATATTACAAAGAAAATAACAACAGACTCGGTTATGTAAAGTTTACAAAAATGAAAATAGAATCTCACAATATATTAAAATATACACTATATGTTCCCTAATCTATGAATGGTTCTGATCCATGTCAGAATTAATTTTTAATCATAGGACAATAGGAATATTCTGTAGTGGTTCTGCTGGCATGTACAGATACTCATCTCAGATGCTGAATTTATGTAGTCAATATGTCAAAGCACTCCAGGTCCAGCAAGGTCTTTTTAGGGTTTCGGAGGATGGCAAGCTGCTTTCTCCGTCTTGGCTCAGGGCGCATCACCAGCTGGGATGGATTAAGTCTGCCCTTGAGAACACTGCTTATGGTTTAGTCTTCTGGTATGACAACCTGGTTGGTAGGACTGGATTGACAAACAATCGAAGCTCCATTAGTAATCATGCCAGATAAGTCATTTCCCATATCTGCTGGACGCTAATCGTCCATCAGAAATCTAACAAACATTCATAGCTAACATCAATAACAAAGTACTATTTATTATCTATAAAGTACTATAGCATAACTGATGTTATAAGCAAACAGGTGGATCTAAACCTATATCTGGCTTCCAGCTTGTTTACCGCAGTGATTTTCAACATATGGGCCATTAGCTTCACCCTGTGAAGTTTGGGGCAGTGGTCATCAAAAGTTTGAGAACCACTGGTCTACCTTGTGCCCATAGAGCAATAAAATCAATTTGGGGTCACTGTCAACAATGGTTTGAGAACCACTGGGTAATAGTTTTCTATTTTGCTGTAACATGTTGGGGTGTCATTGCTGCCAAGGTTTGAGAACCACTGAATTACAAGTCAGTCAACATATTCATTTATAAAATTTGCTACAGTCCATTATTACATAGTTCTAAGTTTATGTGATAGGCATTCATATACCTTATTAATACCATCATAACACATTAAAACATAATAAGGATATTTGCAGAAATCAATTCAGGATTAAAATATGACAAGAATAATCAGGGCTGAAATCATACAGTAGAATTAGTAGAAATCATTCAGTATAAAACAAGACAAGCGTAGTTCATAGATGAAACTTTCAGTATACATAATGTTGTTGTCTCCTGTACAAAATCAAGGATATTAATTTCTGTCACAGTGAAAAACAAAAGATACTGACATGATATGTTGTAGATAAACATATGATTAATTCATGTTATTCATATAACAATATAGATAAATTACTCGCTGCGCTCATAACCACCGCTGTTTAAAATGACCGGTATTTCTTAACCAGACTATCTTGTCCAGGCCGGTCGCTGCCTAGCGAGAGAATGGGCTTACCAGACTATGCCTTGAAAATCGCGCCTAATTTCTCTAGGTTTCAGTTTGGTTGCTGAGGTCAAAGGTCAAAAGACAATAATCCGCGCTCCCTATCCATTGGCTAAACTGTAATTATTCAGGGCGCGGAAGTAAAAGTTCACAGCGGTAAAAGGTCACAGTGGTTTGCTGGTAACCTCGATTTAAGAAAAAGGAATTTATTTTCCGAAGCAAATGGGAGATCTCCTGATGTGTATTTACAAGTGGTAGAGATTCTAGAGAATTTAAGAGAAGGAATGAATTTGTATGAGAAAAGATAGACAGAGAGAAAAGAAGGCGAATACACTTCGTGACATAGGCCCCCTTTTAAAAGTTAAGCCTACGGCTAACTTAAGTTGAGCCGACTATTCTCTTCTGTCTGCCAATACCTTCCTGTTTCAGATCTCTTGTTAATTCCATCTCAGTGTTTCATCTTTTTCCTTGGTCAAACGGTATGCCTGTAATCAACACATGTCTATCCGTTTCCTCATTGTCAAGGAGTTGAGGGATGTTAAGCAATCCTGCTCGTATGATCTTCCCTCTCTTATGTTCCTCCTTGTGGACCTTACATTGTAGCTTGCCTCCTGGCAAAGAGCTTGCATTAAAGCCTACACTCTGCTTGCAATGCGGTCTATAGCAAATAGTTTTGCATGATGAGGTTGCCAACCTCATACACAACCTTATTTTAGTCATATTGCTTGACCTGCCTAAGGACACATACCTATCTCCCCAGGTATGAGAGCGTGTATGATCTTCTATCCCTGTTTCTCCAGTGACAGAGAAAGATAAGTCTACCAGTTGTTCCTGCCCACCAGGTACCAAGGAAATTTGAACCCGCTTCACTTTCTGATCCCAGAGAGTGGGTGAGGTTATTGGAACGGAGTGAAGACTAAGTGCTTGAGGTTCCTGTTCCTCTACAGCTGCTTCTCCCATGTTAAAGGAAGATATTTCTGAAACATGTTTCATCCCACCAGGTACCAAGAAACTCTGGCCCGGCTTCACTTTCTGCACGCAGTTAGTGGGTGAGACTATCAAAACTTGTTCAGAATTAAGTGCACTGGGGTGGTCAATCCCTTTGCACTCTTCCAACTTTTCAGTGAAAATATTGGAAGATGAGTTAGGCATTGGAGTCTCCATAGCCTGTTCAGCCACGCCGTCTCTGGATCGTGCTGAGTCTCCTAAGATGATATATTTCCCTCCTTGAGGTATCGGGTAAATTCGCTCATCCAATATTGCGGCCTTTACTTTGCCGTTTACAAAGTTCGACCTAACTTCTACATAAGCTAAAGGCAAAATCATCCTTCTGTTGTTTATCATGGGTGCTGTTACCTCAACATCCTCTTCGGTGACTTGATCAGGGTCGACAACTGAGGCTGAGACAAGGGCATCACACCCAAGACCTTGATAATACAAACAGGTGATTTCTTCTCCATTTACTGTGGCAGTCTCCACATTTTGAGAATACCCGTATCCACTCTGGGCCTTCGTCAAGCTCCCATCCATGGTAAGGACCTTAGCTTTGTATGAAGTCTTTGGGATTGGGTCTCGGCGCCTACAGTCTAACTGATGTAGGGTGGCCGACAGGTGATGTTCAAGAACATCCCTTCCCTCCCCATAGGGTTGCATAATCCTCTTCTGTTGAGTGATCCTATTTGGTTGAGCGATCCTATTTGGTTGAGCGATCCTATTTACCAGGTTGTTGGTGCGGTTGTTTTTGGTATGCCTGTTGTGAGTATTTGCTGAGGATGAGGAAGGTCTCTTCAGATTATCAGCAGCGATGTGCTTAATCTTGTTTTCAGAATAGTCTAGATGTCTCTGTTTAGATATCCTAGCCTCTGCTCTGTCTGAGCCTGAATTCTGAGACATAGACTCGGCTTCATGTGATGCAGTTATATTTACCGCTGAGGGTGGTGATGGAATTGGCAAAGGAGTGGCATGATGAGTATTCCTAGATTCAAGTTTATCCCTGGATTCCATTTTTGTAGGTTGAAACTGAGTTTCCATTTCTTGCAGTTCTTCCTTACACTGGAGGGATTTTTCTTGTCTTTGACTCCCATGTTCCACATTCTCTTCCTTGCATTTTGCTCTCCATTCGTTCTGTTGCCCCATTATGCTCATGAAACATTCTACCTGTTCCGAGACATAATTTTCCAGCAAACTTCCCGAGAAGCCAGATAATTTTCCAATCTTATATGATTGCGCTGTCCATTTCTTCAGTCCTTTTATCTCATCCATTTTAACAGCAGTGGTTTTGCAGAGCGAGTATGAGATCTCTAACTCACTATCAAATAAATACAGGCTTAAATACTTTCTATAGCCGTAACTAAACTAAAGTATTTTAACAACCTATGTTATTTAAAACCAGCATATATAAAATATAATTTAAATATTAGTTAACAACATGTAACTAATAACAGCAGTACCACCAAGAATATTTTTCATAACATAACTTAAAATCTGTTTTTCTTGTAAAAATTTTTGTGTAATTTAGTCTAGGGTAATTTATATGTCCCCTCTTTAATCTAATCCTAGACTTGGACACCAATAAGTGACAAGTACCTACAGCAGTAGTGGTCTAGGAAAGATAAGAGTTTTCATATCTCAGACAAGTGTCTAAATATGAAAAAAGTAAATCCCGGACACGAGCGTCCCACTGTCGTGAGGCGTTTTTAAGGAGATAGGACAGCTTGAATGGAATGAATAAAAGATAACCTCTAAAAGGAAACTCTTCCAGACTGCAAGTTGAATGCACAGTCTCTCCTCGGGAATAGTCCACTCAAAAAACTTTCTAAGAGAATTCTGGTGAAACTAAACAGGATATTCTCTAGGCAATAAATTCTTTATCCGATATCCTACAAAGGACTATGTATAGTACATATAGATGGATAAGAGATTTGGTGCCCAGCCACATTAAAAATATCCTGACCCAATAGTGTTATTTAATTTTGGCTCTGCCCCCAGGGTGTAGATTTATGTTATTAAAACTATACAACCCAATTAAATATTACAAAGAAAATAACAACAGACTCGGTTATGTAAAGTTTACAAAAATGAAAATAGAATCTCACAATATATTAAAATATACACTATATGTTCCCTAATCTATGAATGGTTCTGATCCATGTCAGAATTAATTTTTAATCATAGGACAATAGGAATATTCTGTAGTGGTTCTGCTGGCATGTACAGATACTCATCTCAGATGCTGAATTTATGTAGTCAATATGTCAAAGCACTCCAAGTCCAGCAAGGTCTTTTTAGGGTTTCGGAGGATGACAAGCTGCTTTCTCCGTCTTGACTCAGGGCGCATCACCAGCTGGGATGGATTAAGTCTGCCCTTGAGAACACTGCTTATGGTTTAGTCTTCTGGTATGACAACCTGGTTGGTAGGACTGGATTGACAAACAATCGAAGCTCCATTAGTAATCATGCCAGATAAGTCATTTCCCATATCTGCTGGACGCTAATCGTCCATCAGAAATCTAACAAACATTCATAGCTAACATCAATAACAAAGTACTATTTATTATCTATAAAGTACTATAGCATAACTGATGTTATAAGCAAACAGGTGGATCTAAACCTATATCTGGCTTCCAGCTTGTTTACCGCAGTGATTTTCAACATATGGGCCATTAGCTTCACCCACTGTGAAGTTTGGGGCAGTGGTCATCAAAAGTTTGAGAACCACTGGTCTACCTTGTGCCCATAGAGCAATAAAATCAATTTGGGGTCACTGTCAACAATGGTTTGAGAACCACTGGGTAATAGTTTTCTATTTTGCTGTAACATGTTGGGGTGTCATTGCTGCCAAGGTTTGAGAACCACTGAATTACAAGTCAGTCAACATATTCATTTATAAAATTTGCTACAGTCCATTATTACATAGTTCTAAGTTTATGTGATAGGCATTCATATACCTTATTAATACCATCATAACACATTAAAACATAATAAGGATATTTGCAGAAATCAATTCAGGATTAAAATATGACAAGAATAATCAGGGCTGAAATCATACAGTAGAATTAGTAGAAATCATTCAGTATAAAACAAGACAAGCGTAGTTCATAGATGAAACTTTCAGTATACATAATGTTGTTGTCTCCTGTACAAAATCAAGGATATTAATTTCTGTCACAGTGAAAAACAAAAGATACTGACATGATATGTTGTAGATAAACATATGATTAATTCATGTTATTCATATAACAATATAGATAAATTACTCGCTGCGCTCATAACCACCGCTGTTTAAAATGACCGGTATTTCTTAACCAGACTATCTTGTCCAGGCCGGTCGCTGCCTAGCGAGAGAATGGGCTTACCAGACTATGCCTTGAAAATCGCGCCTAATTTCTCCAGGTTTCAGTTTGGTTGCTGAGGTCAAAGGTCAAAAGACAATAATCCGCGCTCCCTATCCATTGGCTAAACTGTAATTATTCAGGGCGCGGAAGTAAAAGTTCACAGCGGTAAAAGGTCACAGTGGTTTGCTGGTAACCTCGATTTAAGAAAAAGGAATTTATTTTCCGAAGCAAATGGGAGATCTCCTGATGTGTATTTACAAGTGGTAGAGATTCTAGAGAATTTAAGAGAAGGAATGAATTTGTATGAGAAAAGATAGACAGAGAGAAAAGAAGGCGAATACACTTCGTGACAATAGATACCTAATTAAATTAACGCAATCAGAAGAAAAAAACAAAAAAAATTCATACATTTTAAATATAAATATGAAATGAAAAATCTAATATCTATTACCTTAATAATTACACTAATTAAAAGGTTTAATTGTTGTGATATTATTTTGTTTCATCTTTTCTTAATATATTTTATTTTTTATTTCATCACACTTTAACTTTATTTTATTATATATTAATTTAATAACTAGAAAATTTAACAATATCGGACATGAAGATCCAATCGTTGTTATATCCTGTTGACTTGTATGAAAGTTCATTAAGACACAAGGTTCATATTATCGAATTATGATATGATTATCCAATCATCGTTAGTTCCTTTATTAAAACTGTGAACGTAATTGAATCAGTCATTACAGTATATGTCCCTTCTACATCAGAGATTGTTCCTTTTTAACAGTTTTCAATCGAAATGAGTGATACGCAAAGTGGAATTGAAGTCCAAATTTTCAAACGATCCGTAAAACTTGATATTTTGATCACAATAGTTTATTTAGAAATATCCTTATTTAAGTAGGAAGTCCAAATGAAGTGTTGTATATTCTGACGTGGCATTAATACAGTTCATTGCAAATGTTATGCTTGATTAGTCAGAAAATTTTCTTGAAATAGTAATATTCATTCAGAATCCGTAGGATGTCTGGATAACGTATCGGCTATGACGTTCTCAGTTCCTGGTATCGACTGTATTTCGAACTCATATGGTTGCAACGCAATAGCAAATCGTGCAAGTTTAGCACTTTTATGGTTTGAACGACGTAATGCTGCCACAGATTTCTGATCAGTCTGGATCAGAAATGGAGATCCCAGCAAAAAATTTTCTAGTTTGGTAATTGCCCAGATTACGGCGAGCAATTCTCGATCTACAGTCGAATATTTAGTCTCCGGAGGTTTCAGCTTGCGTGAGATATAAAGTACAGGGTGAAGGACATCATCATGATATTGGAGTAGACAAGCCCCGAGTCCGTAATTACTTGCATCTGTACGTAGAACAAACTTTTTAGAAGCATCTGGTAATCTTAAAACAGGTGGGCATGAAAATATGTTTAAGATAGTGCGAAAAGTTTTGTCACATTCGTCTGTCCAATTTATCCTTAATGGCATGTTCTTCTTTAGTAACGATGACAGGACAGCCGTGATGGATGATAAGTAAATCTATGCTGTATGGGGCTGAGCATAGTTGACACATTTAAACAACTTACTGTCTCTTGTAGGCATGGTAAAAAAAAACAAATAAGACAGAAAACATGTGTACAAATTTAAAGATGTTAAGAATCAAAAATGTTTTTTTCGAGAAGAAAAAAAAATCTATAAATCAATCTATATTAGGATAGATGATTAAGAAAGTCAAGAAATGATGACTGACAATGCTGAGTCATCAAAGATGTGACGAATATGGTTACAGTACCCTGTTATCTGCGTGACGCAGAATCAGGTACTAATTTCAATCTCAAAGAATGGTGGTGAAAATAAACACCATTATCACGCTCGATCACCATCCGAGCATCTTTGTTGTTACGAAATGTAACCATAGCTTCACCATACCTGTCATTGGTAGGTGACAACAACTGTACAAACATAACGTCTGCCGTGTCATTAAAGAAATTACTAAGTGCCTGCCATCTGGTACCTTGTGGCAGATTGCGCACTAACACGGTGCGAGAATATGCAACCTTCCCAATGTAAGTGGGATCAGTGTCCCTAACGTGATAAATAGTTCTTCTATTTAATCTTTTGGATCTGGTAGTCTTTTGAGATGATGTCTCATAGTGATTGACATATTTATTTGTCATAATTTTATTAGTTAAGTTCATAAGAACTCCACTATCATTACCCTTGTTCGGGGCATCTTTTCTTTTCCCATTTTCAACAATTTTATTCAGATCACTGTTAATATGATCCTGTCGCCAACATCTATCTTCCGACTTGGCGTCACTCTTTCGAGAAAAGGCATATCTGCCTCGAAATGATTTTATAATCTTCTTAGGATGGGCTGGTATTTTAGTATCCTTTTTATCCTGTAGGAGAGTCTTATCCTTTTCCTCATCGATTTCCAAAATCGTACTGAGACTGAAATTGGAGAAAACTGTGCCACGTGTATTCATTTTGTTGGCCCGTAATGTAGCCATTGCAATGACAGCGTTAGCATTGCAATAAGATTGCACATTATTTAATTCCCATTCCTCAATTTCCTGTGGGGAACAATCCTTACTACCATGGATGCGTCCCAACATCAGATCTGCAATTGGATTCTGAAGCATGCATACCTTCACGTTCCCTGTGAAAAAAGGTGTTTTAACATGGATAATAGCTGTGGGGTAAAACTCAATAGTTCCCCCAAAAGTCATGCAACGGACATATTCCCCCGTTGCACAGCTAGGATGTACAAGCGACTGTCGCACTCCAATGGTTGTGGACCCCGAATCTCTCAATACAGAAACTATAGAACCGTTAACTATCCCTCTGTTAAAAATCAGAGAGCCTGTTCCATCATTGGCTGCAAGTCCTACTTCTGGTAGAATGTGTCCGCAGTTTAGCACTGTCTCCTTTGCCTTCTGAAAAATAAGATTGCATTGTGGGCAACTATTCGCCACGTTATAATTTATAGCAAAGCATGCAGCAGAAGAATGCATTGTATTATCGTTAGGTGGAACCTGAACCTTAGGAGTGATATCATTTGTAACTGCTGCCCCGGTATTATGGTTATAATGTGACGATCCACGAGAATGAGAACGATTACGAGAATAATTAGTTGAATTATCCTGTTGTCGTCTATTGTAATTGTTATCTCGATGTCTCGAGTTATAATTATCGCTATTCTTCCAATTGTTACCATTATTATATTGATATGACCGATTATAACTTGAGTTACGTGGATTACTGTTGTATCTGGACTGAGGTGAATAATTTCTGTTTTGTTGTCTTCCTCTATTAAAGTTATTGTTAAAGTTATTCTGTCCCTTATGAAAATTAATGTCATAGTTTCCTTTGAACCTACCTCTGTCTACACTGTGTGTTCTTGGTTTGTTATTACTATGATATGCCATATTGGAGGCTACAGGAAGTGGTTCTCTTATTAACGAGCCAGAAATGTTAGCGTTCGGATGAGCGGTGTAGTAATTTAAAGAAATTTTTTCTAACTCATCAATAGTTTCTGGTTTTCTTTCTTGCAGATAAGCAAAGAATGGTTGGCTGACAGAAGATAATACTTTATCCCTCAATAACAAATCGACTAACTTGTCGTAAGATTTGTTGACACCTGCCAGTTCAACCCATCTGTTAAAAGTATTGCGTATGTTAGCAATAAAACCTGTGAAATCTTTATTATTATCTGGCAACAAACTTTTGAAACGTAATCTACATGCCTCTTCGTTCAAATGAAACCGACGTAATAACAAAGTCTTAATGGCCTCATAGTCTGTGGCTAATGTAGGATCAATATTTTGTGCTGCACTTGCAGGTTCGCCATCCAGAAATTCCTTAAGTTTAAGTGCCCATGCAGTTTTGTCAAGGTTATTGACCTTACATATATCCTCAAAGCGCGCCAGCCATGATGACAGGTCGTCCACGTGTAATTTGAACGGTGGTAGCTTAAAGTAATAATTGCCCTTAAGTCGGTTGGATGAAGATCCCGATTGAGCATTATCATTTTGGCTTGCTGCAGCACCCTGTGAATTAAGTTTTGCTGTTTCCAATTTAAGCCGTTGCAATTCCATTTCTTGCTGCAGTATGATTTCCTGTCGTTTCAATTTATTTTCTTCTTCGATCCGTAGGATTTCATCTCTTGCCATCTTTCTTTCTTCCTCTTGTCTTAATTCTTCTCTCTCTGCTTTAGCAATAGCTTTCTTTTCAGCCTCTTTTCTTTCAAGTTCTTCCATCTCTGCCTTAGCAATAGCTTTCTTTTCAGCCTCTTTTCTTTCAAGTTCTTCCATCTCTGCCTTAGCAATAGCTTTCCTTTCCTCCTCTTCTGCCTTATATTTTGTAAATTCAGCCAATGCATAAGCCTCGAGAAGTTCTCCTTTTTTTCCAAAATCCTTACCATTTTTAATAAAATAGTCTAAGTTAAGCATCTTGAAGTTAATTTATTTAAGTATTCAATTACTTATGTCTTGTAATCACCACTGGAATATATGTCGATAATTATAATTACTCGACGAATGAATAATTAATATAAGAAATTGCAGTATTCCCGTACTGTTACTTATAAGTTCCACAAATCTATAATATTTTGTAAAAATATTATATATATATATATATATATATATATATATATATATATATATATATATATATATATATATATATATATATATATATATATATATATACCCGCTAATATCTATCATAAATAGTTATGATAGTTAGTTATATAAGGTGCTGAAATTATATCATGCACTTAATATTAATATTCAATAATTATGGGTATTATTACTAAATAATTAGGTTATTTAATCTTAATTGCCACTAAGTTCCCAATGTAGTACTGAGAAAGTGTACTAATTAATATTTAATATGTCTTAATATGTTATAAAGTTATAATAATTAAGCATAGTATATTATGTCATATTCATGAGCAATAAAGTGCATTGCCCATTTCTTGGACCATCACTGCAAATTGGTGCAAAGTCCCTAATTCCTCTTTAAAACTCATAAAAATTTAATCATATTACTCTATACTCTTATTAATGAATAAATTATAGCATTAATATTAAATTATAAAGGGATGAAATGAAGACAAACAATACAATGGGTTAACCAAGGATTACAGAACATTATTAACATACACAAAGACATTTTTACAATAAAAATGCATTTACAACTAAGTTGACTAGACCAGAAGTGAGAATTATAGAATGAACTGAATAGATAATTAACCTGCGTACACAAAAATTAGTGACGTATACATGGACTCATTAACGGTCGTACAACAAAAATATAAAATGAAAGATAGTAAGGTCAGAAAAAACACGATAGATTACAAACATTGTTAAGGAACTGAATAAAAATTAGAACCAAATACACTAGAATACCACAGTTATAACATGACTATACACCTAACATGCAAGGTGAATTAATGCAAGTCCGAACGACACGATCACCGATAATGTATTCGACGCGTTCTTCGCGAAATGCTATTAATTCACGGCCTTAAGAACAATTACAATCAATTCGTAGCATCAAAGGAGCTATAGAACTGATTATAATTCGCCGCCCATCCATACCCGCTACATGTAAAAGACAGAAACAATATTTAACATGGTTACAAAAAAAAAAAAAAAAAACATGTCATTATCGGACAAATAGGATTAACTTATTGTAACCTTCAAATAAGTTACTTATCTTTTTGCCTCGATAGATTCATACAATGCTTGCTTCGCCAACGGACAGTAGGACCTATATTTCATGCTCATGTTGATTGAATCTATTTTCTAATGTTCGATTAAGCGTTTATAAATAATCTTCTTCAAAGACGTTGAAAGGCAGCTGCCATCACTACAGCTGATTCATCCTGTTGTCAAGGGGGTGTGACGTCATCGGTGTAGATACAAAAAGTGTTCATTTCGCTCGAAGGAAAATTATTTCTTTCAACTCGATAATCTTTGAGTATTTTTTTACAATTAAATTCCAGTTCCACATCACACTGGCCACCACTGTTGCGTGGGTGGTTTACTGGTGTTGGAGGGTCCTTCGTTCGATTATTATAAGTTTAGTTGGGATGCTTGCTTATTTATCATTACACAACTTGTGTCCAAGCAAACCCCGGTTCCGTACGAACTGATCCATTATTACTATAAACTTCTTACAAGAAAGAGTTCATCAGGTCAAAGGACCGTCAACAATGCAAGTTGAAGCAATCAAACGTAATCAAATGAATGTGGGTAAGCCTTCGATTCGAGTCCAATATTTATTACAAGTTGACGCACGAAGACAGTTCACATCGGTATACATTCATATATAATTCATTAGAAATTACATGCATAGTATTCATGTCCGTCCGTGTCAAAACAATATGTCAGATGAACATCGTGGCTATATACGTGCGCTGTTGTAGTCAACAGCCAGAAATGAGCACATGAGTTCTTGACAGCTACAATTTGAATCATAATGCGATTCTCCTTCCATCATTTAATTTGATTTAATTAATCTCATACTTAGATTAATATCCGAACTGACCCTGAGTTCTACATCGATTCTTATATATAATATAGGCTATATACTCAGCCTTTTTTCCTTGGAAGAAATACAAGACACGACCTTCTTGCTTGACGGATAGCGTAACAAGGGCCATGTAACCAAGTCACCCAGCGTGACCTTCCCAACGCGAATGCGTCATAATCTCCGCATATATTTCGCGTTCAGTATACCGTAAAATATCGACATATTCTATAAATGTTAATGACCCCTAAACGTTGCGCATGGCTAAACCCCGCTAATTTTGGTAAAAGATCATCCAATAATGGTAACGGTTCGGCGTCAAAAAATTGTGACCTGATTTAATTTTCTAAAATCAATGCAGAGCCGAATGTTATTGTCTTTTTTTCTTATTACAACCATGGGAAAAGCAAAATTACTTTGAGAAGAACTGATTATACCTAATTGCAGCATGTCATATATTTCTTTGTTTACTTTGTCTTGAAAGTGTAATGGTATCGGGTATGGACGCACTCTAATAGCATTTTCATCATTTAAAATGATGTCATGTGTGATGACATTTGTTTTGCCTGGTATATCTGTAAGTACATCATGAAACGAATGTAATAATTCGGATACATGTGTTTTGTTCTCAAGTGTAAGATTCGGACAGATTGTCACATCCTCCCAAGTTTCGGTAGATTGAACCGGTAGACTAGGAAACGTCATTGATACAGCTGGGAAAGAAGATTCTTCTTCCTGAATCACTGATAAAGACGCCCAGCTCATTGGATGTGAACCTACATTATCAACCGCGTGAAAGACTGCCTAAAGATGTTCAGGTCTTCAGTGAAACTCTTTCAACATGTTAATGTGAAAAATCTTTCTTTGTCCCTTAACATCAAGGACATAATCGACATCTGAAATACGTGACAGAATCTTGAATGGACCACACCATGTTAACAGTAGTCGATTCTGTTTGCTCGGTAAAAGCACGAATGCTTCGTCGCCTGGTACAAGAAGACGAAGACGTCTTGAGTGATTCTGTAACATACGAGCTTTTTCTTTAGCTCTTTCCGATGCATCTGTTGCCAGCTGGCATGCATCCATGATTTTTTTCCTAAGATTTACAACATACTCGTAAGACGATTGAGTTTCTTGTGACAAGGAAGAATCAATCAACAAGTCTTTGATCAAGGACAATGGACCTCTGGGCTGAGCACCAAATACAAGTTGAAATGGACTGAAATCTGTATGCTCATTCGGTATTTCACGATATGCAAAAAATACCGCTGGCAAAACTCGGTCCCACTCTTTAGGAAAATCGATTGTAATCTTTCCTAACATCTGTTTTATTGATCGATTTAGACGCTCCACCATCCCGTTTGAGGCGGCGTGATATACGGAACTCAGTGATCTGTCTATATGAAACATTGCCATAACCTCCGTCATTGCACCTGACACAAACTGAGAACCTCTGTCCGACAACAATTTTCTCGGAAATCCGATTCTAGTAAAGATATGAAACAAAGCATCAGCCACATCCTGCGTAGTAATGTTCTTGAGTGGTATGGCCTCTGGCCAACGCGTGCACAAATCTATACAAGTTAATACATATCTATGTCCTCTCGATGACATTATAGGACGTGGGCCAATAATGTCCACGGCCATCTTCTCAAATGGACGCACCGGAACATCGGCTGTTTGAATTGGAGCCAAATGACGTGCCCCTCTAGACTTCACCTCCTGACAAGTAACACAAGAACGGCAAAACATCGCAATGTCTTTCGACATTCCCGGCCAGAAAAAAGATGCCAGAATTATAGATCTAGTACGAGAGTATCCCATGTGACCTGCACAACGGGAATCGTGAGCATGACTCAAGATATAGGATCTCATTACCTTAGGCACCATGATCTGAATAGTAATATGACAAGATTTACTATCTCTGAATCTTCGCACTAATATGTCATTTACGATAGTATACGATTGTTTGTGAGAAGTATGACCATTTGTATCATCCTGTTGGACTAAACTAAAAAATTTCTTTAATGAAACATCACTGTTTTGTAAAGTAGAAAAAACTTCCTTGTTTATGTTACTGTGTAACACATCATCATTAACTAGTGGCACAACATTATGTTGAGACTGCTCCTGTGCTCGAGTAACCACAACATTAGCACTGTGTACGTGTTCTCGTTCCCAATCATGTATTTGCTCAAGAGTACACTCTTTAAAACCGTGAATGCGACCAAGAACTAAATCGCAAACTGGATTCGGCAACAAACATACTTTTATTTGTCCCGTAAAAAATGGCGTCGCGATATGAACAACCGCAGTTTGAAATTTCTCAATTCTACCACCAAACGTAATGCACTTAACCCATGTGCCTGTACAACAAGAAGAATCAACCAAACATTGTCGCACACCTACCGTCGTGCAACCTGAATCCTTTAATAAAGTTACTGGCATGCCATTAAGTAAGCCCCTGTGAAACTCTAAAGACCCGGTTCCTTCATGAGCTGACATTGCAGGTAACGCCGGCAATGGGTGTCCACATCTCAGTCTGGATACCACGTCAGGATGAAATAGATTCTTGCACTCAAAACATTCTTCCGCATTACCAAAGTCAAATGAACAGCAAGCATTTGCTTGACTAACAGCGTTGTTATTATTATTTGTAATATCATTTTCTGCTCTCTGTACCGAATTTCCATGATGAGCAGACCGATGCGAACTATTTGAACGAAATGCACTGCCATTATCTTGATTATTGCCATAAAAATTTCTTCTGTAATTCTGAGAATAACTAGATCTATTATTAATATTACCATGTTGATTATTTAGTTGCCCATTTTCCTCTCTCTCTGTGTCCAAAATAATCGTGATGACCATTATCAGGTCGTTTATTTCTCCATCTTCGGAACTCTGGTGATTTATTTCTATTTCCAACTTCAAAATGAGAAAAATTTCTTTGATAATTATTATTTCGATCTGAACTGGCACTTCTATTACGAAACCTATCTCTGTCACCACCATTCGATCTAAATTTTCCCTGTCTGTTATTTACAGTAGCAACACCCGCTGACTGTAACGATTCATGTAGTTTAGTATTTCTGACATTCAAGTTCGGATGAGAAACCGAAAACTGGCGCCCGAGGGACTCAACTTCCGATAACGATTTAGGATTCCGCTCCTGTAAAAATGCCAAAAACTTATCACTTACTGAGGATAATACCTTATCCCGTAATATTAAATCGGCAAGATCTTCAAAATTCCGTTGTACCTTTTCAAGTTCGATCCAACGATTAAAAGTTAAACGAATATCCGAAATGAATTGTGAGAACTCTTTTCCTGTTTCCGGCAACAACTCTTTAAAACGCCTTCTATAACCTTCAGCTGTAAGCTGATATTTTTTTAATAGCGTAGCTCTAGCTTCCTCATAGTTTTGACTATCGCCTTCTAACGAAGCGACTGCACTTAACGCCTCTCCTGATAAAAAATTCATTAGTTGCTACACCACTTACTTTTATCAATTTTATATTCTGTGCATACCAATTGGAATCTTGACAAGAAGAACGTAATATCGTCGACCCCTGGTTTAAACATTGGCAGATGAATTTTAATATCACCTTTCTCCCCATCATTCTGAGTATGGGATTGACAAGTAGCATTTCCATTTTGCAACTTCTGCCTTTCCATTTCCAATAGCATCATTCTCTCTTCATATTGTCTCCTTTTCTCATTCTCTTCCATCTCCAAGAGTTTAATTCTCTCTTCGTCTTGCCTCCTTTTTTCATTATCTTCCATTTCCAACCGTTTCATACGTTCCTGGTTGGCTAATTCTCTATCATTTAATTCCAACTGACGTTTCTCTCGTTCCTGCGCCTCTTTATATTCTGTTTGAGCAAACTCTTGTAATTTGTCTCCTGATAAACCAAGAATTTTACCCTGTTTAATAAAGTATTCCGCCGTCGACATTTCAGAATCTTAATTAATATATTTACCTCATCAAATAAACTGTAGTATTATAAGTAATATCTTATAATCGAAACATTATCGATACTCATTACTGGAGATCGATCATCTTTTATTTAATAAAATATGCAGCTATAAATCAATCAACTAAGAAATTATACAAGATAATAGTACTACTGAAAACCTAATGATCCATGACGAGAATCAATTACATAGAAATATACACGTTAGCAATGACCATCACCGCACCTAAACAACTAAAGAAGATATAATATCGTAAAGAACCACGGCGTCAACACAAAAATCTACATTTCAGCAACCCCAAAGAAACTGGCTATAAGCCTTTGCGATTCATCGACCTGAAATCAACCTAGGAAAACACCCCAGGACACCTATGATGAAGAACAAGCATCTTACGAGTTAAAATGACAAAGAAAGGTGCTCACTAATAATAACCAGGGTACTGACACCATAATAACAATGTCTACTTATCTGCGGGAATCCCAATACTCCTCGTACATATTTCGATCTAACACAGGTTATGAAATTCATACAGCTGAATTCAAGGTTAGCAATTCTCCAAAACGAACAGTAATTTGCTCTGGTTGAAAGTATCTGTTACCGAATGACGTCACTCAATGTAACCTCCGCAGGTACACAGCAGGACTTGAAAATGGAAATCGAAAACTGTAGCATCATTCCCCCGGTACAACTATGATACTTCTCTGGAGACTTGAATATGTACATCACACGAACGTTGACTTTCCAAGTCAAGGTTACGACTTTGACATAACGATCGATTGATTGAGCATGCAACAAGTGTCATTGTTCCAAAATGCGTGGCAATTAATTAAGCTCCAAATATCTGAAATTTTATAGAACGGGAAGGTACATTATACTGGCCACCATGTTAAGGTACTGTCCGCCCGTTCGTTTATTCCCGTGTATTAAAAGAGTTTGTCTGCATTTGATATATGTATACCCTTATTATTCCCATATGTGTCTATATGAATGTTAAAACATTGGTATACAACAAAAGTGTCACGTGAATGTTTTATTCGTGGGTATGCCAAAAACTGCACTGTATCGTCCCTGTATTATTTATGCAGTGTTCTCTCACAAGGGATCACGAATTAGTAATGTCTCAGATATGCCCAACAGCTCAAATATAACCAGGTAAGAAGCCAATGCTGTTCCGGTAACATAACAACACAGTTTATTGAAAACTCATGATCCATGAGACATGATGAACCGTCCTTAGTTAATGTCATTCTGTCTATTCGTAACATAGTGTTATACTCCTTGACGGTAATACATTGTTGCTTATTAGTCCCAATACTTCTATACCTCTCTATGTATTGATTATATCCGTGCCCTTCTCCCGTACCTTCTTTTCAAACTCATATAACTTCATTGACATGAATTTCCCAAAATTCAGCACACATTAGCGACAAAGCAGGATTTTTTTAGACTCCGATTTTTACGGTGTATAGACCTGCCCGTCTACCAAATGTATAAGCATCAAATTATACCTGATTCACAGTACTCATCCTGTTATGCACTCCTATGCATGGCACGAATCAATATACCCTTTTTTCACGGGTTTTCAAGCAAACCAGCAAACACAAGGCTGTTCACGTCTTGTTTTTATTTGGGGTCAATTTTGTTCTCTACGTCATTGTTTCAAGACCCAAAAAACTCCTACGTCATCCTTTTTTTTACTGCGCGCAATAATACTGCACCTAAGTGTACTATTCACATATCTTCAAATATTTTCACCAAACTCAACTCAGCGCTCTTTGATGCGCAACACCAAAAATGTTGTAAAAAACCATACGCAACATATGCATTCGCAAATTCTTGTGCCTAAGTGTATGAGAGCCTTAATTCTTCAACATGCACACGATTCACAGTGTGCGGGACATATGGGTTTTTCCAGAACTAAGACTAGAGTCCTTGCGTCTTTATTTTGGCCATTCGTGAACAAAGATATACGAATTTATTGCCGGTCTTGCAAAATTTGAAAAAAGGTCAAGTCTAGAGGTCCAAGACATGCTGCACCTATTCAGGCCGCAGATATTCCTATTCGGCCGTTTCAGAAAATGGCAATAGACATTATTGCCCCGTTTAAGATTAAGTCAGCCAGAGGACATCAATTTATCCTTACTTGCGTTGACATGTGCACTCGTTGGCCAGAGGCTATTCCTCTTAAAAGCATATCAACTGTCGATATCGCAGATGCTCTTTGGCTCCTATTTTCTCGGCTGGGATTTCCCGGAGAAATACTATCAGACCACGGCACTCAATTGATATCGGACACTATGTCTCAGGTGATGGCTACTCTGGACATTAAAATGTCTCTCAGTAGTATTTATCATCCAATGTCCAATGGATTAATTGAACGTCTTAATAGGACACTAAAGAACTTACTAGGCAAGATAACGGAGGATCATCCTGATGATTGGGACAGGGTCCTACCTGCAGCTCTCTTTGCTTACAGAGAGGTTCCCAACGAGCATACAGGATTTTCTCCTTTTGAACTTGTCTTTGGCGCGCAACCGCGCGGTCCTATGTCCTTGCTACACGATCTGATTACTGCCGATAATATTGACGATGATACACACTCGTCATATGAGTATGTTATTGCTCTTAGGGAGAAAATTATCGAATCATGCAGGTTAGCTACTTCATCATCAGAATTCGCTAAAGAAAAAGCTAGGCGATTCGCTAATAAGAAAAGACGCCTACGTCAACTTTGTCCTGGAGACAAAGCGTTTGTCTTACTTCCCACGAGGGAAAACATACTTCTCATTTCTTGGAAAGGTCCATACACTATAGTCTCTAAAATTTCGGATGTCGACTATGTTGTCGATGTGGATGGAAGGCATAAAACCTTCCATATAAATATGCTTACTGAATTTATTGAACGACCAGACTATTTACAGCCTATTTTCCAGGCGACGGACGATTCTCGAGTCCAACATGGTCATATCTCATCTCTGTCTGTTATACAGGATGAGGAAACTACTTTTTCTGACGTTAACTTACCTCTTCCCGTTGTTCCACTTAATTCTACGGAATCATGGAAAAACGTTACCGTCTCTTCGAACTTGTCTTTTGAGGAGCAACGTCAAGTATCCTCTACGCTACAATCATATCAGGATGTCCTTACCGACATTCCTGGACACACAGATGTCATAGAACATGACATCATACTTACTGATCGTAATCCGATCAGAGTAAGACCATACCCAATACCTATTCATTTTCAAGCACAAGTCGAGAAAGAATTGGATGAAATGATTCAGTTGAAAATAATTGAACCATCCATTTCAGCTTATTCTTCGTCGATGGTTATTGTTCGAAAGAAAGACAATAACATACGTCTTTGCGTTGATTATCGCAAATTAAATCAAGTTACGAAGTTCGATGCTGAACCTATGCCTTTATTAGATGATCTACTTATTAGACTTTCTAAAGCTAAATTCTTTACTAAACTAGACTTGTCGAAAGGTTATTGGCAAGTCCCACTGACGGAACACGCCAAACCTCTCACTGCTTTTTCAACACCTAGGGGTTTGTTTCAGTGGAATTTTATGCCTTTCGGGCTTATGAACGCCCCAGCAACTTTCGTGCGCATGATGCGACGAATTATATCGTATCGTACAGATGTTATCGCCTATTTGGACGACATCTGTCTGTTCAGTGATACTTGGGAAGAACACTATTCGGGTTTAAACGAGTTACTATCTACTCTACGCAAGCATAAGTTAACAGCAAAACCCTCTAAAGCATTTGTTGGGTTTAGTGAAATCTCTTTCCTAGGTCATCGGGTTGGTCATGGTCTGTTGAAGACAGAGGACCAAAACATTTCGAAGATATTAAATATCTCGGTTCCGAAGACAAAAAAGCAAGTACGTAGTCTCTTGGGATTAATACAATTCTATGGAAGATACATTGATAATCTATCCTCAATTATGGCACCACTTTCAACGTTGTTGAAAAAAGGTTCTCCTAATATGGTACGTTGGTCCCAAGAATGTCAATCGTCATTGGATCAGGTTAAGAATTTATTCTCATCTCATCCTATCTTAAGACTTCCAACGATTGATAAGACTTTTGTCCTTCGTAGTGATGCCTCTTCCACTGGGATTGGAGCGGCACTAATGCAGGAGTATTCAGGAACTCTGCATCCTGTAATGTATATTTCTAGGAAGCTGAATGCGGCAGAAAGGAATTACTCGGTTTTAGACCGTGAATTGTTGGCCATGGTTTGGTCCATTCTTAAGCTACAAAGATTCCTTCTGGGCGCGCATTTCATTATGGAAACCGACCAAAAAGCTCTTGCAGCTATGCAAAGTAAGGATTTAAAGAGCTCGAGATCTACTCGTTATGCTATTGCTCTTCAATCTTTCCATTTTACGGTGCGAGCTATCCGTGGTTCGGATAATGTGATGGCAGACGTATTGTCTAGATGCCCACATGATTCCATTTAAATCTTATGTCCTAGATCTCCTGATACACTTCCAGACTTATGTCTGTTCTTAATATTAAAATATATATTAACACAATTGTGTCACTAGTTGGATGATGTATATGACTTTAATGAATTTGATTATGTCCTTCCATGATATATATCCATTAGATATGCTGATGGTATAGTATTGTAGTTCATCATATTTGTATATTGTTGTAATTATAGTATTTGACAATTTTTGATATCTATGATTGGTATTGCCAGCAACTTAGGTTTCTTTAATGGTACCTCCTGAGTTTGTTTGGCTTAGAGAAAATATTTTCTCTTATAATGGGGGATGATTTTACTCTCTCCAGACGCTTTATTTATGCGTCTATTGTACCTGATATTAGGTTCATTCTTTCATGAGCATATAATTGATGCTGGTGCTATCTTGCTCATGGATATATATTTTTTTAAATGTGTCATTTTTTTTAACAGGGGCGGTGCAGTAATATGTTGCGGTCATTTTTGATGGAGTTTCAAACATCGATCTATTGGTTGTAGGTTTTTCACCCTGGTCAAAGTTTAGTAACTATGTCTTGACTTTGCTGTGTCAGGTTGATTAGGGGTTATCTCCCTTGTTTGTTCATTCATTGTGTTTGACCTTTTGGGTCAAAGGTAATACAGTTCTGGGCTATATGCGATGCGCAGTGGAGAGCGCGAAATTAGACTTCCGTCTTGTTGAGTTGCTATCTGGCTTCTGTGGGACGATGTATGTCCATTGTACTCTGGGGAAGGAAAATCTTCGAAGTGATTGCGTTGGCAGTTTTCCTCCCAGTGATTTTCTGTGCGTCAGGAAGGACGACAGTGTTATTATTGTGTTCTGAGGATTCGTTTCAAGGTAACACCGACTTTGCCATTATTATGTATTCGGTGACAGAATTTGGTAAAGGCTTACCTAGCTGTGAGAACAGTTCACGATTCCTGTAAAGCAGAACTTATATTTGCGCTCAAGGTAGCTATTCAAGACTATTTGTCTTATATGATCAGAAGTCCAGTGATGAAGTTATATATGGTGGAAACTGCAGGTTGGCGGTATATCTACACAAACATTAAAGCATGATTCATGCAACCTGCTTAATGAAGAATGCACAGCTGACGTCATCGTCAGGTCTGTGTAATGGCAACTATTCTACGGCATGTACCGACATGATTGGCGTGTTATGCCAAGGTGTACGACGGCCCTAGTAATAGGATTACTTGAGTGAAGGGCTCGTCTTTTGTATGACGGAGTTAATAAGATATCTGACGCGTTCAGTCAGAGATACCAAAAGCGGCATTATGAACAGTACATGAAAAGAACATAACACTATTGACATGCATCCATATATGAATTGAATGTTCACCAGCCAGAATGACTGATATGTACCAAGCGATTTCCATTGACATGATGTACATGAACTTGTTTACATTGACTGTTCCTGTGTGATTCTACATGTCAGTCCTGTCAATAAATGTATGAACCATCACAAGAAGTTCCAACCATCATTGACTGTAGTACGAGTGTGACTGGGTGTTTGTACAACTACATATGAGCCTAAACACATTCGCGTCTCTGCACACCCATGTCTCTTCATCCTCATCTGCAACACGCAGAAACAAACCAGCTAAGGAGCAAGAAAAATCAAGCAACAACTTTATTTTTAAAAAAAAAGAATGGAGCTTGCTTTGCTACGTTCTTTTTCTCTTAAAAAAACACCTTGTAGCAATTAAATATTTTGTTCTATGATACGAATAAATATAGAACTGCATTTTATTATGGCATCATATTTCATTATCCTCGAAATGATAATCCTTCTTGGCCATCCATCCACCCTGAATAATAAACTTGATGAACATGTGAAAGTTCTATTCCTACCTGCCATGGAGTTTATCGCTCAGCGCAACATCGAATTTTTAAGTATAGCAGAAAATGGCATAACCGTAAGACGGGGGGAATATATATATATATATATATATATATATATATATATATATATATATATATATATATATATATATATATATATATATATATATATATATATATATATATATATATATATCATTATGTGACGTATTCTTTCCAGAACGTTGTCTCCATTACAGCTGCTCTGAACGCATCACGATTCTGGGCAAGTCGACCTGCATCAGCCAAAGACAAGTTCAGACTCTCTGTGATGTCCTGGGTCCACCGTCGTCTAGGTCGACCCCTTCCCCTTTTTCCAGGGACCATGCCTTCCATCACTGTTTTTTTCCAGACTATTATGTCTTTTTATATGACCGAAAAATTTCAGCTTCCTTATTGCGATGGTATTTAGGAGCCAATGTTCCTGTACGTTTAGTGAGTGCAGTACTTCTCTGTTGGTCTTTTTTTCTGTCCAGGGTATTCTCAACATCCTTCTGTAGCATTTCATTTCGAATGATGTAATCTTTTTTGCAACTGTTTTATTGAGTGTCCAAGTCTCGCAGCCGTATGTTGCTACTGGGAATATACATGCTCTGATCAGTTGTAACTTTGTTTCTTTGCTTGTGCCTTGCCATAGGTTTTTCATCTGTATTAGTTTATGTGAAGCAATTGCAAGTCTTCTTTTAATTTCTACTGCACAGTCGCCAGAGCTGTTGATGATTGATTCTAAGTATTCGAATTCATTAACACTTTCCAGTTCTTCGTTATCAATTTCAATTTCTGGTTTGGTCTTTACTTTGTCTGTTGTCAATACTTTGGTCTTCTTGGTGTTTAGGTATAGATTCTGGGCCTCGCTGTGTTTTTTGGTGGACAGAATTAATTGTTCAAGTCCTTCTGGGTTGGTCGATAGGAGGACTGTGTCGTCAGCATATCTGATTTCCGGGATCTGGTACCCGCCGATGTTAAATGAGTCAAACTCTGTATATATATATATATATATATATATATATATATATATATATATATATATATATATATATATATATATATATATATATATATATATATATATATATATATATATATATATATATATAAATATATATATATATATATATATAAGGGAAAAGCAGAACCATAGCAGATACTGCCATTAGGAAGTGAAATGTTGAGGACTTCAATATACTAGGTTCAACTTCAAGTTCTCATCCCCGCTGCCTTCATTAGCTCAAGAGCAGAGTCTGGTACCTATTTATAGCTGGGTAGACTGGGGCATGACGCCACCATGTTACGAACCCAGTACCTTTGCCGCGAGATGCGAGCGCTTTAACCACTCTGCCAACTGGACGCATATATATATATACACACATTTTGATTACTGATTGTTATAAGATATTAACTGTGGAAACATGAACAGTTTTGATACCTGGATAAGACTTAAGATAGCGTGGAACATAGAGTGTTAAGAGATTATAAGTTACATTTTAATCGATTTGCATGTACATTTTTTCAATAATGATATTTCTTCTGGATCTCCGTATAGACCATGAGATATTGTCCATTCTTCCCCTCTTGGCAATAGATTTGCATTTTCTGGTGTGTCGAAATATATGGAAATCGTTATTTTTTTCTAATTGACAAAATCTTCTTTCCTAGCGTTTTTAGCCAATTAAACGGGTGTTCCGTCATAAATGATTACAATTTCATGATTATTATAACCAATATATGCTCACGCCTGAAGCCTGGCTTTATATTATTTGCTATATATAATATCGATTGACATGTTGGTTTTCTGAATACATCGGTCAAATTGACAATTCTTCGCTATCGTTTAAAAACATACGTGTACAAAACACGATTAAATCAAGTTGGCAGGAAGGCTCTACACTTTGTATTACATAAATTCAATGGCGTTTCTATTGGTCTGGAAATCGTGTTGCAGAAGTGGTTAACTTTTATTTTTTTATTTTATTTGCGCCAACCATCAGCTCGTCTTGGAGAAATAAACTTCAATTTGATTTCTCCAGGTATTCCGGATGAATGGTTTGCATTGTGTCTATCTTCCATTGTGTCTATCTTCCATTGTGTCTATCTTCCATTGTTGTGTCTATCTTCCATTGTGTCTATCTTCCATTGTTGTAGCTATCGAAGGTTTCGTGTGATGGTACAGCCTGTACATGGCCCGTGTAGTTAATGGGGGTCTCTGAAGAGGCAAAGACAGAATAAGACTAACGTACCCTCAGGCAGGCATGTCGTATAAGGCGAGAAATGTGAGGTTGTGCATGCGGCGCGTAACCTCATCATGCAAAACATATTGATAGACACCACTTCCACAAGATCATGTGACTACTTGGTGCAGGCTTCCTGCAAAGGGAACAAGCCGCAATGGTGGCTACATGGTCCGTAATTAAAGCAAAGAAAAGTGATGATGATGATGATGATGAGGATGACAATGATGATGAGGATGGCATGATGATGACGAGGATGAAGATGATGAGGATGACGATGATAATGAGGAGGATGATGATAATGATGATGATGATAATGAGGAGGATGATGATAATGATGATGATGAGGAGGATGATGATGATAATGAGGATGATGATGATAATGAGGAGGATGATGATAATGATAATGATGAGGATGATGATGATGATAATGATGATGATGATGATAATGAGGAGGATGATGATAATGATGATGATGAGGATGATGATGATGAGGATGATGATGAGGATGACAATGAAGACGACGACGACGATGATGATGATGATGATGATGATGATGATGATGATGATGATGATGATGATGATGATGATGATGATGATGATGATGACAATGATGAGGAGGACGACGACAGTGATGATTATAAGGATGACAATGATGATGACAGCTCGCACATGCTTTCTTTTACTAATTGCTTTTTTTTATATTAATGTCTGTTAGCCACTCTAGACTTGGACCGTGCCATGCAGAACCCCGGGGGACATTAGAGAGTTGTGCCCCGTGAAATAACGAAATAAAAATTTAATGTAGATTTTATTCGTGTGTTAGCAGACACTGATATCAAAAAAACTCAGAAACAACTATAAATCAGCAGGAGGTATTGATTTTCACGAATTTCAATTTCTTGAGATTCATCTGGTTTTTACAGACGATGTTTATGGCAACAACAAAATGGGAGACGCAAAGCAGAATAGGCTGGATTCATCTCTTTGTGACACAAGCCTAATCTAGTTTCTTCGCAAACCTTTAACAGCATATCTGGCATAAGTGAAAGAAAAGACTCAATAGAGCACCGGTCGGAAAACCAGTAGCTGTGGGGATCTACTTTAGAAACACTCAGCAATCTAAATAATTACCTTGATATAATCATGATTGTTTTAAGAGTATTTGGAATAAGTGTATTCTATATGTAACTTTGATCTCTGCCATCGTGCAATTATATGTAAAGAGAGGTGGAATATTCAGATTAAATTACTGTATAAATTGTTAACTTCATTTCAGAGAAAAGATGGTGTACCTATTGTCCGATTGACAGAGTGGTTATATCGCCGGGTTCGAATCACTGTACCGACACGCTCCAGTATACCCAGCTGTAAATGGGTACCTGACTTTGAGTTAGGGAAGGAAAAGGCAGCGAGGAAGGGAACTGGTCACCCCACCTCTCGATGCTGGACCTAGTATGGTGAAGTCTCTAACACTTCATTCCCCTACGGCAGTATCTGCTATGGGACTACCTTTACATTTGTTTACCTGTTCTTTACCTGTTGTTTACCTGTCTTGTACAGTTCGCGAATAAACTGAATTTTAATAAACTAAATCGTGAATTTTTACTGAGAACGGGGAAAAACCGCCTTTAATTTGGGGATTCCGATCTTTTAATTGCCACAGGGAAAGGGCTAATTCGAAATTTCTGTAGCTGAAGAAATCCTCTATTTTTTTCCTTTTTTTTATTTCCCTTCGGCCAACTCGAGATCTACCAAATCCTCTCCTATGATCTACTGATTGCCGACCAATCAACAAAATGATTATCATCAACACTATTCAGCACCACATGAAGCATAGGGCCTCAACAATAAAATCCCCCTCCCCAACCCCACCGAGCCTTTCTTCCTTATCCCATCAATTCAGGGTCGTTAACATGTCTCATCTGTCACTAGAGAAGAATTAGAGGAGCGAAGGAAAATTCATTTCTCTATGTGTGTTCTTTGATATTCCTTTACTTCTATCACCTTGGGAATCCCAGAGCAGGCACTGCCTTGTAATGATATCAACTGGTTTTCTTAATTAATGTCCTATCCAATTTCAGCGTGTTGCCGTCTAATCCTGTTCCAATGGTGTTTCTCCAGTTCTGTCCATCAGTTCCACATGAGTCTTCTTCTTCTTCCTCGTTCGTCCTGAAAAGGACGTTGGTTGCGTTGTGTCCGTTTACAGCGGTGCTCCGATATCTGCGCCTTTCGGCAGACACATCCGACTTCCGCAAGGCATTTTTTGGGACCGGGTTTGCCTTCCATCTTCGATCCCTACTCTCTCACCCAGACTGCAGTGATGCAGCCTGTTTCCAGGACCACCACGTGGAGGTGGAGTAGGGTCTTGGTCAGCTCTTGTTCGCTCACCCTGACGCAAGCAGTCAAGCTATGGGTCGCTGACTGCATTCTCTATTGCTGCATCTTTGAGTCCCCCACATGAGTGATTCTGCTAATGTTCTGTCTGCTGTACAGAATGCATTAAAGGAATTCTTCAGAGAGAAGGGCTGACAATAGAAGAGATTACTTATAGACAAAATAGCAACTGTATCTTTCAGTGGAAACGAGCATACAAGCTGAATTTTAAACTAAATTAAGTAGCTTAACTTCTCATTAATTAAGTTCGGTGCTCACAAATACACTTACACTGTGGTTGAACGGAATAACTGGGCTTCTTAAATTTACTGGAACCCTGCACACACGCATACACACACACATGTATTCCCATGTAGAAACATACATACATCTATTTCTCCGTTTTTTTATTTTTAATATAACACTTTTTATTAAGTTGACATTACCGTTGTTTGTTTATTTCCAATCTTTGGCGTCCAAAATCTCTATGTGCCACTCATTGTAGAGAGCTGAAATTTTGCACGCTGTTTAATTTTTTGGTACATTTAAATCTATTAAGTTTTCATTGCATTGACTCAGACTATTTTATATAATAATCAAAACAATATAAAATAAGATGGAAATAACTCCAATTAACTAAGAATTTTAAAGCAAGAGAAATTATTATTTTTTTTAAACTTCTAAATTAGGTAGTGCTTTATATTTGAAGAGGTGGATATCGGATGGTAAATGGTAATGTGCCGATTAAATAAATGTATTCCTTTATGTATCACTTATTGTAATTCCGAAAACGTAGTCAGCGCTTAAACCAGTTAGAGGTACCCAAGCCGAGGCTAGATTTGTACAAGAAGAGCTTGGCTTACTCAGCTGCTCATCTTTGGAACAATCTTCCACGTGACCTGAAAAACATGCACAGTCCCTACTCATATAATCGTAGACTGTTCAAATACATTATGAGTGCGGATTATATGCCGCCCTAAGGGATTATGTTTCGAATTATTATTATCTAATATACTGTATGGAGGGTCTGATGATCTAGTTTTTCATTTTAATATACCTTACTTCTTAATTGTAATCAGATATTGTAAATGTATGCTTTTATACTACTTATAATGTTGCATCGCCATTGAACTAATACCTTAAGTATGTTGGAGAATGTCTGGATACCTAGCAATAAAGATGAATAAGAGGAAGGGCAAAATGCAAGACGGGCCTATATGTATGATTCTCATCTATCAGTCAATACCCTTTACCTCCCTAAGGAGCATAGGTCATAAAACTGGATCTCGTGTAGTGGAGGCGTCAACAATTCACTCCATGTGGCAGTATCTGCTTGGGACTCTGTGGTGAAGTGGGATGTTATAAATATTTATAGGGGACTTAGTGTACTGACTGAGATCAGCTGTGAAGGTATATATATATCTAATAAGAGTAGTGTATTATATATAACCTTACTTGCTGCCACATATGTATACCTCAGTCAGAATTATTCTGGAATAGTGTGATGACTACGTTATATGTCTAGGGTATGTGTATGATGAAGTGTAAGTCAAAACAACAACAGACAGATAAACAATTTAATTTATTCCACTACACGTGACAACACTGTGACACTCACATACATAAAACACTCTACAAGGATATCTTAAAGGAGTCACTGATAACTTTTCAAATAACAATATGTATTCATTGCTGTCATGAATGAATATGTGTCCTGATTCAAATACAAAGGAACCAGGAATCACAATCAATTTTAATTACAAGTTATATGTACAGAATTTATTAATATGAATCTTGTAGTGACATCTATTTTCAATAGTATCCTATGTGTGTTAGTTGTGTAGTAGTAATATGAGGTAATACTGGTATTGTTTTGTTCAAGCTCTGTTGGTATTTGTCATCATGACTTCAATAGTTTGTCTTTATTGGAACTAGTATTGGAGATGTTCTCAGTTCCTGATATTAAAACAATTTAATTCCCCTCTTAATGTTATTTTTACAATGTCATTTTAAGATGGGGGTACATAATGTTGAGCTCAGCTGTCCACATCAGCTTATCTTGCGTGATGGCGGCAGGAAGAGACTCCTCTGCTCGATTTCTCCCCTGGGCTCTGGAGACACCTCACTGATAGCTAAATGGACCAAGGAGTATGCTGTCCGACTCTGGATTCAGCAAAGCTCTGACCAGGTGCTGCTCAATAACGTCAAGACCACGGTCCCTGAAAACAAGAAGGATGTGCCTTCTACTTCATAACTAATTGATACTCTAGTTCTACACTGAGCACAATACATCACAAACATTGAGTTCAGAGCGTTAGGCCAACTGTCAGCTTCATCTGAAATACTTTATACCAGTATTTCCCTCCCTAATGGTTACTACGCCTCTGCAATTCCAGCATTATTTCTTTCTAGTCAATCATCTAGGTGTCAGTGTACTGTTTGGCCATTCCATGCCGTTTTACTTTCCTCCGACACCTTCTGTTCAGGCTGGAGCATTATAGGCTTTACATCATGTTTGCTACTGAACTACACATATATACAGGCATAAATTAACAATTCACATTCAATTTTCATTAAAAGATACTGAATGTTTCAAGCTTACCACAATTCATGGAAATAAACACAGATACGTTGACTAGCAATGAATTCTGGCACAAATACTGGCACAAATTCCCATCTGCTTATGTTCCAGGCTTTTATTTAGCAAAAATATGAGCTGGCTTCAACGCACTGTTGCTTTATCAAGCTTATTTGAACTAGTGGTCTCGAACTAACGCTCCTAAGTGATTATATCAGCGAGTCTGGCCAATGGAGCCACGTTTCGACAAGTGTTTGAAAAAATTTTACCTTCCTACGTCTCCCCTAACAACCAAGGATAGCATTTATAGTCCGACTAATCGTGTTTAGCCTTACATATCATTCCAGCCAATCAGTTCAATTGTAACTTGTGGCCCATTTCCCGTACAATGGTGGTTTAAAAAATCTACCACTGAGCGATTCTGATTTTGGGTGTTGTCTGACAGCACCATCATTTTATTTTGGCTATAACTTGTTAATTCCTAGACTATTTGCATAACACTTAACTATTCTTTGTCATCAAGCCCTAAGGAACCCAAATATACAAATTTAAAAGAGCTAAGTGGCTGCGTTCAAAATATGCAATTTCTTCTACCTCCTGTTTCGAAGATGTGCTTTCTGGGTACTGTAATGTTTTCAAACGTAAACCCATCTAATGTTATCTTTTCTAATAAGCGTTTTTCCGGATTTTAAAACCTAACTCTGGGAAGGGTAGTGTATTTATCACTGACCGTCCGAAAAAGTTAGTGCATGTGGCCTTACACGCGTGATAGTAGTAATTGTGTATCGCGTTACGCTTGTTGGGGTGGCATTAATAGCGAGACGCGTGTTTAATTTTGCATGCGTTCGGCTTTCTGCCTCTCCCCTCTCTCTATCCTTTAGTCCATCTGTTCGTTCGTTTTGGTAACGTAGTATAATTAATGTTAGGATTAATTTAGGTCATTACGCAGTGTGCCTCTCAATGTTTTTCTTAGAAATGCAATACCCGTTTTAATGTGTTGTGGAAACGCTTGTATTTATGCAGTGGCTTATATTTAACGTGGAAACGTTACAATTTGCAGACGAAGCATAAAACAAAGGGGGATTTCGAGTACATTCCTTGTGACAGCACTGTTATTTTACCATTGCTCTTTTCTTTATTAGAATTTATTGGTTAGGCTTTATATTTACCTGATAATTTATATATGTGGATTAGAATATTTCACGACACCTCACTTCTTAAAACAGACATTATATGTCAGTCCTTTATTCTATATACACATAGATAAATGTAAGTCAACTTGACTTTACTCTGCTGTGGTGCTATCATGGTTTTATGTAGTTGGGTCCATTCAGAGTAGGCACTACTCATGAAATCTGCCTCAGACTTCTACAACCAATAATATATTTCGGTTATGTTACTGAACAGCCGCAAGTGTGAGTGCTTGTCTTAATGCTGCTTCGCAACCCGTATTCACCATTTCTCTTCTCTGAGTCTGCGCAATGACATGTCCAGAGAACATTATATTTCCCTCAAAATGTACGTTATGAGGAGATAACATATACCTGGTGATAGCAGAGTTTTCGTAGTGGATCCCATAATCTTCTTATTATCCTGTATGAAACATTCGGAATATCCTCAATCAAAGAGGCAACTCAGGGATTCATTACGTTCCTCCGAAATGTTTACATCCAACAATTTTGTCTGATCTCAGGTTTTACTGGAATCTGATATTATCCTTTACTCAGATCCACCCTTGAGAAATATTTAGCTTTATTTAGTCTGGCAAACAGCTGATTTGTATCCGGCAATGGATCCACCTGTCCTTCTTTAATAGCATTCAGTCTCCTGTAATCTATACAGAGTCTATGTTCTCCAGAGGGCTTCCTTAAGAGTACAACACCGGAACTATACGAAGATTCACTGTGCGAAATAATTCCTTCCTTCAATAGATAGTCTATCTCTTCCTTCAAAGCTTTCTCCTTAGCAAACGGAATCGAATATGGTTTCATACAGACAGGTGTGGGGTCTATCAGTTTCATATCATATTCCAATAGGTTTGTATGCCCTGGTCGGTCTGTTAACACCTCTGCATGATTATTTAGAACCTGTTGCACTCTCTCTTTCTGAGTTTTCGTTAAATGTGTACTGATTTTCACTTGTGCTGCTGTCTCACAGGGGTGTAATGGATATTCAAATGATGAAAGTGGTTCCTTTTTCATCTCCATGGCGATGGACAAGGTCAACAAGTGTGTCTCTTCCTGATGTTCTCTTTCCAAATATTTCTTCAGGAGATTCACATGATAGATTTTTTCTTTCCCCTTCTTTTCTATCTTATAATTTGTTCTAGACACCTTCTCTAGAACTGTATATGGACCTTGCCATCCAATCTGTAACTTATTCTGACTCCCGGGCAAAAGAAGCAGTACTTTCTCTCCCACAGCCAAATCTCTGTCTTTCGCCTTCCTGTTATAATGGGCAGCATGTTTCTTCCTGGCTTGTTTCAAATTTTCATTGGCAAGTTTCCAGCCAGTTTTTAAACGAGTGGTCAGCTCATTCACATATTGGTATGAAGATGTAATGTTTTCCTCTGCCTTTTCATCAGTCCACGTTCTTAACAAAGCTACATATGGACCTTTAATTGTGTGGACCTATTTGTCCATGCACCGGTATAGTCTCTTCCACTCGAAGCTTTATAGTGATGATTTTTCCTCCCAGAATTATCATTCACAAAACGACCGCTACCAATTTTTCTTTTGGGGCTTTCTCCCCACTTAAAATTCTTGATGAGAGATTTCCTCCCTACATCCTCTTCCTCCAGTTTGTTTAAGTCCGATTGAGGGATTTTCGGCTTATCCTGGGGTAAGACATCTTTTTGCACTCTCCGCATAGTGGCCATTGTAAAACAGTTAAGTGAAGCTTGTCCGTGAAAAGGGGCTTCCCATTCCATTTGGTCCACTTTATCAAATCTATTTTTCTTTTTATTATCAGGCCTAATTTTGCCCCGTGGCGTGTCCAGGTCCTGATCAATGTTCCCACTTGTGGGGGTTCCCTCATGTGCTATGCTACACCTTTCTACAAAATTCTCAATGTCCCATCTTGCTTTGGGCCAATAATAATTGTGAGCCACCTTTTGGATGATGGTACCTATTTTCTCATGGTCCCCATCTGGTTTCACATGTAGGCTCCTTATTAATTCTGTCCTGTATCTTTTAGGAAGTACCAGCTGTCCCTGACCTTTGGATCTAGCTCCAGTCTTCCTATACATCAACTGGTTTTTCATGTAAAAATCTCCCTTGTCTGGAGTTGTATGACAAGTTGACAATTTTCTGAAACAAGGCTTGAGTGTTTTATCCCCAGCCTGTGCCTTCCTCATCTCTTCTGGAGTGGTATCCAACATAATATCCTCCTCCTGTCTTGAGGTCGACCTGACCTGAAGGGTTGCCATATACACAGGTTTCCTTCTGCAACGGTCAGTGTCATTATTGTCCATCTGACAATTCTTACACCACCTTTTTCCTTGGTTGAAAGATTTTCTTTCATCATATTTCCTTTCATCGAATTGTGGGAATTTATTTTTATTTTCATACCGTGGCCTATCAAACTGGTGCTTACTTTTGTTTTGATCTCTAGGATCAAATTGATTAAAGTTCTGTGGTGCCCTAAAGTTATCCACTTGTTTCTTTTTATTACCTGTTACCTCTGCTTGAGCTGCTTGATACCTTTCAGCAACATTTAGCAACTCACCCAGCCTCTCTGCACATTGTTCCATGAGAAACTTTCTCAGGTCTGGAGCCATGGACTCTCTTAGCTGCTCTATAAGGACCATTTCCTTAAGATCTTGGGTTTTCCCCAGAGAAGTCCATTTCTCCAAGTATGTCTCTATTCGTGCAGAGAACTGGTGATAGGTTTCACCTGACAGTAGTTTAGCATTCCTAAATTTTTTCCTATAAAATTCTGCATTCTTTTCATACCTTAACAAAAGAGCCTGCTTTAGCATGTCATAATTTTCCTGATCACCTCTGCTCATTTTAGCAAAAACTTCATAAGCTGCCCCACGAAGTCCTTGAGATAACTTTAAGCTCCACCTTTCTCTCTCTAACCCATACGTGGTAGCTAATAGTTCATACCTATTTAGGTAGCTCTCTATATCATCGTCTTTCTCAACAAAATGATCTAAATGGAAATTCATAGCTGAGGTTGAGGCTCCTTGGCTAGCAGTGGCATCAGAGGCAAAGGGACTGGCACCATTTTCAGGAGCATGGCCCTGAAACTCAAACTCCCTTAGTCTTAACTCATGTTCCCTTTGTAATCTCTTCTCCTCCTTTTCTGCTTCCCTTTCTGCAGCTAATCTCTTCTCTTCTCTTTCTGCAGCCTGTCTTCTTTCCTCTGCTTCCCTTTCTGCAGCTAATCTTTTGTCTTCTCTTTCTGCTTCCAATTTCTTAGCCTCAGCCTCAATTTTTCTTTCGGCCTCTTTTTCTAATCTTCTTTCTTCCCGTTCAATAAATTTGTCACATTCCGTAGTGACATAGGCAACCATAACTTGCCCATCTAATCCTAACTCTTTTGCAGTCTGAACAGCAGCAGATCGAAATTTGGCCAGGTCCGCCATTGTCTATCAGGTAAATTTATACAATGTCTAACCAACAATTCAATCTCTAAATATATATCTAATGGACAACACAGGCACCGTGAGCTCAACCTTATTTAATTCCACCCAAGGATACCTTTTAATTCTTATATTCCCTGAAGTGAATTACCCCCAACATTTTTAATAGGTAAAGATTCAAAATCCCAAGAGCGAGACCCCAATATATGTGGTGAAGTGGGATGTTATAAATATTTATAGGGGACTTAGTGTACTGACTGAGGTCAGCTGTGAAGGTATATATATATCTAATAAGAGTAGTGTATTATATATAACCTTACTTGCTGCCACATATGTATACCTCAGTCAGAATTATTCTGGAATAGTGTGATGACTACGTTATATGTCTAGGGTATGTGTATGATGAAGTGTAAGTCAAAACAACAACAGACAGATAAACAATTTAATTTATTCCACTACACGTGACAACACTGTGACACTCACATACATAAAACACTCTACAAGGATATCTTAAAGGAGTCACTGATAACTTTTCAAATAACAATATGTATTCATTGCTGTCATGAATGAATATGTGTCCTGATTCAAATACAAAGGAACCAGGAATCACAATCAATTTTAATTACAAGTTATATGTACAGAATTTATTAATATGAATCTTGTAGTGACATCTATTTTCAATAGTATCCTATGTGTGTTAGTTGTGTAGTAGTAATATGAGGTAATACTGGTATTGTTTTGTTCAAGCTCTGTTGGTATTTGTCATCATGACTTCAATAGTTTGTCTTTATTGGAACTAGTATTGGAGATGTTCTCAGTTCCTGATATTAAAACAATTTAATTCCCCTCTTAATGTTATTTTTACAATGTCATTTTAAGATGGGGGTACATAATGTTGAGCTCAGCTGTCCACATCAGCTTATCTTGCGTGATGGCGGCAGGAAGAGACTCCTCTGCTCGATTTCTCCCCTGGGCTCTGGAGACACCTCACTGATAGCTAAATGGACCAAGGAGTATGCTGTCCGACTCTGGATTCAGCAAAGCTCTGACCAGGTGCTGCTCAATAACGTCAAGACCACGGTCCCTGAAAACAAGAAGGATGTGCCTTCTACTTCATAACTAATTGATACTCTAGTTCTACACTGAGCACAATACATCACAAACATTGAGTTCAGAGCGTTAGGCCAACTGTCAGCTTCATCTGAAATACTTTATACCAGTATTTCCCTCCCTAATGGTTACTACGCCTCTGCAATTCCAGCATTATTTCTTTCTAGTCAATCATCTAGGTGTCAGTGTACTGTTTGGCCATTCCATGCCGTTTTACTTTCCTCCGACACCTTCTGTTCAGGCTGGAGCATTATAGGCTTTACATCATGTTTGCTACTGAACTACACATATATACAGGCATAAATTAACAATTCACATTCAATTTTCATTAAAAGATACTGAATGTTTCAAGCTTACCACAATTCATGGAAATAAACACAGATACGTTGACTAGCAATGAATTCTGGCACAAATACTGGCACAAATTCCCATCTGCTTATGTTCCAGGCTTTTATTTAGCAAAAATATGAGCTGGCTTCAACGCACTGTTGCTTTATCAAGCTTATTTGAACTAGTGGTCTCGAACTAACGCTCCTAAGTGATTATATCAGCGAGTCTGGCCAATGGAGCCACGTTTCGACAAGTGTTTGAAAAAATTTTACCTTCCTACGTCTCCCCTAACAACCAAGGATAGCATTTATAGTCCGACTAATCGTGTTTAGCCTTACATATCATTCCAGCCAATCAGTTCAATTGTAACTTGTGGCCCATTTCCCGTACAATGGTGGTTTAAAAAATCTACCACTGAGCGATTCTGATTTTGGGTGTTGTCTGACAGCACCATCATTTTATTTTGGCTATAACTTGTTAATTCCTAGACTATTTGCATAACACTTAACATATTCTTTGTCATCAAGCCCTAAGGAACCCAAATATACAAATTTAAAAGAGCTAAGTGGCTGCGTTCAAAATATGCAATTTCTTCTAGCTCCTGTTTCGAAGATGTGCTGTCTGGGTACTGTAATGTTTTCAAACGTAAACCCATCTGTTGCGTGATAAATTCTCGCAACATCGTTTTATTTCAATATCTATTTTATAACGCAAGGGCAACAACTGCTTGAAATTTATAGTCACTTTTCTCGGTAAGCATTTGTCTTCTCGCGTTGGTATCGAATGCAGTTAAGTTTGAGCTGTGGTCATTTTGCGCTGGACTGCGCATGACTTGTCTTGCTTCTTGGTCGATCGGTTTCCGCCCACCACTAGTGGAGTGAGCGATTTGGAATGGCGAAAGAGATGCCTCGTTGAAGAGGGGATCTCCGCTATTTTTTTTGTTCTGTCAGGAATGTGAGAGTCCTCTTATGGATATTTCGTTTATTCGAGATAATACCTCTAGTGTATTTGCACATGCCGGGAGGCATAATATTTCTGTGTATTTCCGGAAGGCAAGGTAAATTAACATTTTCATTAACTCTATCGATGTTTGGTCGTGAACGATTTCTGGTTCATAGCCTGTCTTTGAAAGTCGTCGTCACGAGATGTTTTCCTAGCTCACATGTCGCTGTATTGTGCTGCATCGGTTGATGCAGGTTCCAAGGACCATTACTTGCTACTTTGTTAAATGAACTAGGTTTGGAAAACCTTTATTATCTAGAGGATATTTTTGAGGACATTATTTATACTTCGGCAGACGTGTCTGTCTTGCTGAAGTCAGACTAAGGAGAGTGAACTGATCTCATATATCTGGTTATCTCCTGGCTGTTATAGAAAAGGATGGAGTTTTTCACCTGACTACATTTACAGCACTTTGAAATATAACATGCATCTGACTCATCATTGTAATGCTGTCTACCGTCTATTGCTGTATTGAATGTTGCTGTGATAATGACTGTTTGATGTGCCTACATATTCGCGTAACCATTTTGTCACTGTGGCGTCCACAATAAATAATGAAGAAAAACGTCAACGGCTGTTACAAGAATCATTGACTTTATACGTCGTGAGTTTACTGACGTCCTATGTGGATTGCCCTGTTATTTTTGTATGAACATTGTTTTGACTGAACACATCTGCACACCACACAAAACCAGACATGCGGATACCATCCATCATCATATGGCATCACGCATCATTTGGTGGCCATAAGCTGGTTTGATTTTGGTACCAGCAAACACGGGGTCCCTTACCCACTTCATTTTCAACAAGAATTCATCAGCATCCTTCAAGAAATTAACATTCTTCAATACAGTCAACATCTTCAAAATTTTCAAAGTACTCGGCGTTGCCCGGTAAAAGTCAAAATTTCAACTTTTTGACGGAAACAAGAATTTGACAGTACCCGGCGTTGTTACATGTTGCCGGATAACTCGGACTGCTGTTATCTTTTACGCAAGTCAAGCAAGTTGCTGCTGTCAAGGTTCCAGTGCTGTCGTTTTTGTGAAGGTCAAGTGCCGGTTGAAACGGGTTGTTTTCTGAAGAAGGCCAAGTACCGATTTCCATCAACTTACTTTTGGATTAGAAGGTCAAGTGCCGAAACAACTCAACACACAGTATTTCAGAAGCTCTTGTACCATCGTGTTAGCAGTGGAAGCAGTTCAGATGTGCCATCATCGTTGGAGCTTCGCTCTTTAGGACGTTGATTGACATCCGTTTTTCTGCTGTTCTACGATTGGAAGCCTATAAGTTAAGTGGCCTGTTTGTATGTAAACTGTGCCCTTATACTTCTGCTGAGTCTTCTGTGTATCATCTCATTCTATATGTTATATGTTTATATGTTATTCGTATATTTATATGTTTATATTTCAGCGGGTTCTCGGTTGGGTGGTGTCTCCGTTAGATTATGCCACGTCATAGAGGTCGTCTATTGTGAGCGTTTTCTGTAAGGTTTGCAAATTTCCAATACTGGAATTTGCTAAGCGACTTCTGTTGCTATTTATGTTAGCTGTGATGACATGTTTTAATATTGTTTTCGTTATTATTTCGCATTCTTTAGTTTTGTTTTGATTTGTTTGTATTTGTTAGCCTACTCTTGTCTATAATTTAGTTTCATACAACATTTTTGTTTATACACTGTGGTGTCATGTATTTTGTTTAATTCTATCGTAGATATCGTCACATTTTTTGTGATATTTCATTAATTTCTGCTTTATTTTTAGTTGATTTCTGCGAACGTTTTTGTATTGTTGCTGATCTTTGTTATTGTTTACATTGTTATTGTTTACATTGTTTGTATTGTTTACATTTTCAATGTTTACATTCTGCATGTGTTTACATAGTCATTGTTTACAGTTATAGTAATTAGTTAATGGGCTATGCTAATGCACTGTTACTACTACACTGATGATAAATGAATGATGAATAGTGTCGTGCACTATTGAATGAGAAGTGCACTTATGATCAAGAATTGATTGTTGATATTTCATATACAAGTTCTTTGATTGGAGACTTGTTTCCCACAGAGACTGGGATAATATAATGTGATGTGAATATACAAGTGCTTAATTAAGACTTGTTACACTTAGGTTTGAAATAAATTAGTTAATTATTTCAGGTTTTGGACTCATATGTTAGACAACATGTCTACATTTGAGCACTTTATTGAGCAGGGTAAATTGCTTGGCAAGACTGGTGATAAGTTAGAAGAATTTGCAACTGCTCGATATGATAAAGCAATGGAAGCTGAACAAAAGAAACTGCATATGGAAGCTGAACAAAAGAAACTGCAGATGCAGGTGGATGAGAAAAGATTCCAAATGGAAATGGAAAAACAAAAAAGGGAATCAGAAGCTGAGGAAAGAAAACTCCAGCTACAGCTAGAAGCTGAAAGACTTCAAAAAGAGGCTGAGAATAAAAGACTTGAAAAAGAGGCTGAGAATAAAAGACTTGAAAAAGAGGCTGAAAATAAAAGACTTGAAAAAGAAGCTGAAAATGAAAGACTTCAAAAAGAGGCTCAGGCTGAGGAAAGAAGATTACAGAGAGAGTCTGATGAGAGGAAAGAGAAAGCAAAAATGGAACATGAAGAAAAGGTCTTAGCTTTAGAGTTGGAAAAATTGAAATTGACGAGCATGAGTAATGGTAATGATTCAAACAAGGGTTCATCTTCTGGTAAGGCTAATAATGATACTTTTAAGATTAAGTTACCAACATTTAGTCCTTCCAGTGATGACATAATGTTCTATCTGGACAGATTTGAACAAGCATGTACAGCTCATAACATAGACAAAGCAAAATATGTTTATCAGTTATCAGGGATACTGACAGGTAAAGCTCTAAGTATATTAAATATGGTGGATGAACCTGACAAGAACAATTATGAGGTTGTCAGGGCCGCTTTGTTAAAGAAATATCAGCTTAACGAAGACGGCTATCGTCTACAATTTAAAAACATGTTACCTGAAAATGGAGTTGAATTCTCCGAGTTTATTGCAAGAATACGCATTACTTTCTCACGATGGGTTGAACTATCTAAGACGGAAAAAACTTATGAAGGACTTATGGACTTAATACTTAGAGACAAAGTCATGTCGTCTGTCAATGAGTCTTTCCTTGCTTTCCTTCATGAACGTAAACCTAAAACAATAAAAGAAATGGAAGATTTCTGTTGCCAATACGTAACTGCGCACCCACACATAACCATGGGTAACTCTAAGGTGAAAGAAGGTTTACCAGTTGCTTCGGCAGCTCCGTATGGCCAAAACTTTGCTCGTAGATTCCAACAAAATTTTGATAGAAAGAGTAGCGGTAATTTCTGTCAAAATCATGGAAATCAATTTCATGGTGATTCTTCTTCGAAGAATTGGAGACAACCTGATAGTACTCGTTACTATCACCCTAATAATTATAAGCATTTCAAAAGAGGATATGGTAATAGAGGTTATTCCTGCCGAAGACCTCAGAACCAAACAAATAGATGTTCGCATCAATGTGAACATGATAGTAATCGTGGAAACTGGAATTCGAACCAGGATAACAATTACAATAGAGACAATAATAACTGCAGAGATAATAATAACTTTGATAACTTCAGAGGTAATAATAGTCGGGGTAGATCTCAACACAAAAAAAGAGATATCAGCAGGCTAATGCTGTACAACAGGAAACTGAGGGAGCCTGTAATCATGTTGTTGATAGTAAAAACTTTGACGCTGTCACTGGTTCTGCTTTTGACTTTCAGAGAGCAAACAAATGCCCCCAATGCAGTACTTTATTCGAACCGGGTACCATAACTACTTTGAGTTGTGGTCACCCACTTCCCGCTCTTCCTGCTGCTGTTGCGCATGACGGGAGGGGTTCTTTAATCCTACATAAGGGTCTTGTTAATGATACTCCGGTCTCACTACTTTTCGATTCCGGATGCACCACTATTGGTGTTAGACAATCGCTTGTAGATCCATCTTGTGCTACAGGAAGGGTTATTAAATGTGTCACATTTGGCGGCACTCTAGAAAAATATCCTACTGCTGTAATTCGCATTGCCACTCCTTTCTTTACTGGAGATGTGCATGCTTGTCTCTTACCTAATCCTATTGCGGACCTTATTATTGGTCGTATTCACGGAGTTAGGGAGTGTACCCCACAGCAGATTGCTGCTTGGGAAGATAATAACATGCAAGCTACAAATGCAGTAGTTACAAGAGCACAAGCTCTACAAACACCCGAAACTTCACTGAATAGTGATAATGAAGTTGATAGCCAAGATAGTCACTTAGTAATTACTCGTGACTCTTTCATAAAATTGCAAGAAGAAGATCCTTCTTTAAAAAAATTCTTCGTTCTTGCGAAGAAAGGTGATCCGAATCAGGATACAAATAGAAAATCTTGGATTGCAATGAGAAACGGCGTACTTGTACGTATGGTACAAGATTCGACTACGTCGGCACATTCGCAAATTCTTGTTCCCAAGAGCATGAGAGTCCAAATATTACAACATGCTCATGACTCGCAATGTGCTGGACATATGGGTTTTTGCCCGTACAAAGTCGAGAGTCCTTGCGGCTTTCTTTTGGCCTTTTGTCAATAAGGACATTCGTATTTACTGCCGATCATGCAAGGTATGTCAGGAGGTCAAATCTAGAGGACCACGACATGCTGCGCCTATCCAGGCTGCTGACATTCCTATTCGGCCGTTTCAGAAAATGGCCATAGATATTATTGGCCCTTTTAAGGTCAAGTCGGCCAGAGGACATCAGTTTATCCTTACATGTGTCGATATGTGCACACGTTGGCCAGAGGCTATTCCTCTTAAGAGCATATCTACTACAGATATCGCAGATGCTCTTTGGTTGATATTTTCTCGCTTGGGGTTCCCCAGAGAAATATTGTCAGACCATGGCACTCAACTCATATCTGACACTATGTCACAGGTAATGTCTACCTTACATATTGAACGATCTCTCAGTAGTATCTACCATCCTATGTCTAATGGGTTAGTTGAGCGTCTGAATAGAACGCTCAAGACTTTGCTTGGTAAGATAACTGAAGATCATCCTCAAGATTGGGACAGGGTTTTACCCGCGGCTCTCTTTGCCTATAGAGAAGTCCCTAATGAACACACAGGATTTTCTCCCTTCCAACTTGTCTTTGGCGCGCGTCCACGCGGCCCTATGTCTTTATTACACGATCTCATCACTGCCGATGATATTAGCGATGAAACTCAATCCTCATATGAGTATGTCATTGCTCTTAGACAAAAGATCATTGAGGCATGTAAGCTAGCAACTGCTTCATCAGAAATTGCTAAAGAGAAGGCAAGGCAGTTTGCTAACAAGAATAGATGTCTACGACAACTTTGTCCAGGTGACAAAGCATTCGTCCTACTCCCCAGTAGGGAAAATAGACTTCTTATTGCATGGAAAGGTCCGTATGCAATAGTCTCTCGGATTTCCGATGTTGACTATGTGGTCGATATTGATGGAAAGCATAAAACTTTCCACATAAACATGCTTTCGGAATTTCACGAACGTCCGGACTATTTGCTGCCTATTTTCCAGGCAACGGATGATGCTCCTGCACCTCACGGTCATTATTCATCCCTGTCTGTCATTCAGGATGAGGAAGCTACCTTCTCTGATGTCAACCTTCCCCTTCCAGTGGTTCCATTACATTCCACGGAATCTTGGAAAAACGTTTCTGTTTCTCCTAATCTTTCTGGTGACGAACATCGACAAGTCTCGTCGATGTTACAAACATTTCAGGATGTTCTCACTGACATTCCTGGACACACAGATGTCATAGAACATGACATAATTCTTACCGACAATAATCCAATTAGGGTTAGGCCGTATCCTATTCCTATACACTTTCAGTCGCAAGTGGAAAAGGAATTGGATGAAATGATTCAATTAAATATAATTGAACCATCGACTTCACCATATTCTTCTTCCATGGTTATTGTCCGGAAGAAGGATAAGAACATACGAATTTGTGTTGATTATCGCAAATTGAATCAGGTCACAAAGTTCGACGCTGAACCGATGCCTTTGTTAGAAGATCTACTGATTAGACTTTCTAATTCTAGATTCTTCACTAAACTTGACTTGTCTAAAGGTTATTGGCAAGTGCCTTTAGCAGAGCATGCCAAACCTCTTACTGCTTTTTCTACACCTAGGGGTCTATTTCAATGGAATGTTATGCCTTTTGGTCTCATGAACGCCCCTGCCACTTTCGTTCGCATGATGCGTCGAATTCTGTCACATCGTTCGGATGTCATCGCATACTTAGATGACATCTGTCTCTTCAGTGATACCTGGGAAGATCACTATTTAGGGTTATATGACTTACTGTCCACTCTACGTGAGAATAATTTGACAGCAAAACCTTCTAAAGCTTTTGTTGGTTTTGGTGAAATCTCTTTCCTGGGTCATCGTGTTGGTCATGGTCTCTTGAAGACAGAAGACCACAATACTTCCAAAATACTGAAATCTCTGTTCCTAAAACGAAGAAACAAGTTAGGAGTCTCTTAGGTTTAATTCAATTTTATGGGAGATTTATTCCAAATTTATCTTCGATCATGGCACCTCTATCAACATTGTTGAAGAAAGGTTCGCCTAATCTGGTCCGTTGGTCTGAAGAATGCCAATCTTCACTAGACCAAATCAAGAATATATTTTCTTCTCCTCCCATCTTAAGATTACCTACTCTTGATAGGACTTTTGTTCTTCGGAGTGATGCTTCATCCACTGGGATTGGAGCAGCACTGATGCAAGAATATGCAAATACTCTGCATCCTGTTATGTACATTTCTAGAAAACTAAATGCGGCAGAGAGGAACTACTCGGTTTTAGACCGTGAGTTGTTAGCGATGGTTTGGTCAATTCTAAAACTACAAAGATTCCTCCTGGGCGCACATTTCATTCTAGAGACTGATCAGAAAGCTCTTACAGCTATTCAGACTAAGAATTTGAAGAGTTCGAGATCCACTCGATATGCTATAGCTCTTCAACCTTTTCACTTCACGGTACGAGCTATCCGTGGTGCGGATAATGTGATGGCTGACATTTTGTCTAGATGCCCACATGACTCCAACTAATACTTCTGTCCTATATTTCCATATATTACAGAGTCATAACACACCTATATTTCTACAATAGATTAGCACATCTGTACTTACTTTATATGTACACACTATCGTGCTTTGTTGTCATCTTCTTCTGTTCGTTTTTTAAGATGATAGAGGAGGACTGAGTAGTTAATATAAGGGCCGTTAGTTTACTAAACAGCCACAATTATTAATAATGTATTGTACCTTATGAAGCATATTAGTTATTAATTAGCATTATATTGCTTGTACTTTCTCAGAATGTCATTGTTGAGCTGAGGACTTACCTTACTAGTATCAAGCATGACGAGTTCTAGATTGTGTACTTACCCTCGGAATACCAGAGCATATGTCCTGGATCGTCATGTAGTTTAACTTTACTATGTACTTATGTCATTACATGTCAAAGAATGTACTATTTAAATTTTCCTATCAGATTTGTACATCCATTTTTAAAGACAATATTAGAGTATGCTGTTTAATGATGATTATAGTAACTTGCATACGTATATTGTGTTTACATGCTAACGTGATGTGTGTTGGTGACACCTCCCCGATGTGAATATTTTTTGAGACATATTTATTTTTCTGTTGAGGTATATCCTCACCAGACACTCTATAATTAGCCTATTGTTTGGCAATTTAGTTAATTATCAGCGCATAATTCGTGCGTTTTGAGCCGCTTATCGCATGCTCTTTGATATTGAAAAAAAAAATATGTTCCACATTTTTTTTTTTTATCGGGAGGAGGTGGTGATATGTTGCGTGATAAATTCTCGCAACATCGTTTTATTTCAATATCTATTTTATAACGCAAGGGCAACAACTGCTTGAAATTTATAGTCACTTTTCTCGGTAAGCATTTGTCTTCTCGCGTTGGTATCGAATGCAGTTAAGTTTGAGCTGTGGTCATTTTGCGCTGGACTGCGCATGACTTGTCTTGCTTCTTGGTCGATCGGTTTCCGCCCACCACTAGTGGAGTGAGCGATTTGGAATGGCGAAAGAGATGCCTCGTTGAAGAGGGGATCTCCGCTATTTTTTTTTGTTCTGTCAGGAATGTGAGAGTCCTCTTATGGATATTTCGTTTATTCGAGATAATACCTCTAGTGTATTTGCACATGCCGGGAGGCATAATATTTCTGTGTATTTCCGGAAGGCAAGGTAAATTAACATTTTCATTAACTCTATCGATTTTTGGTCGTGAACGATTTCTGGTTCATAGCCTGTCTTCGAAAGTCGTCGTCACGAGATGTTTTCCTAGCTCACATGTCGCTGTATTGTGCTGCATCGGTTGATGCAGGTTCCAAGGACCATTACTTGCTACTTTGTTAAATGAACTAGGTTTGGAAAACCTTTATTATCTAGAGGATATTTTTGAGGACATTATTTATACTTCGGCAGACGTGTCTGTCTTGCTGAAGTCAGACTAAGGAGAGTGAACTGATCTCATATATCTGGTTATCTCCTGGCTGTTATAGAAAAGGATGGAGTTTTTTCACCTGACTACATTTACAGCACTTTGAAATATAACATGCATCTGACTCATCATTGTAATGCTGTCTACCGTCTATTGCTGTATTGAATGTTGCTGTGATAATGACTGTTTGATGTGCCTACATATTCGCGTAACCATTTTGTCACTGTGGCGTCCACAATAAATAATGAAGAAAAACGTCAACGGCTGTTACAAGAATCATTGACTTTATACGTCGTGAGTTTACTGACGTCCTATGTGGATTGCCCTGTTATTTTTGTATGAACATTGTTTTGACTGAACACATCTGCACACCACACAAAACCAGACATGCGGATACCATCCATCATCATATGGCATCACGCATCACATCTAATGTTATCTTTTCTAATAAGCGTTTTTCCGGATTTTAAAACCTAACTCTGGGAAGGGTAGTGTATTTGTCACTGACCGTCCGAAAAAGTTAGTGCATGTGGCCTTACACGCGTGATAGTAGTAATTGTGTATCGCGTTACGCTTGTTGGGGTGGCATTAATAGCGAGACGCGTGTTTAATTTTGCATGCGTTCGGCTTTCTGCCTCTCCCCTCTCTCTATCCTTTAGTCCATCTGTTCGTTCGTTTTGGTAACGTAGTATAATTAATGTTAGGATTAATTTAGGTCATTACGCAGTGTGCCTCTCAATGTTTTTCTTAGAAATGCAATACCCGTTTTAATGTGTTGTGGAAACGCTTGTATTTATGCAGTGGCTTATATTTAACGTGGAAACGTTACAATTTGCAGACGAAGCATAAAACAAAGGGGGATTTCGAGTACATTCCTTGTGACAGCACTGTTATTTTACCATTGCTCTTTTCTTTATTAGAATTTATTGGTTAGGCTTTATATTTACCTGATAATTTATATATGTGGATTAGAATATTTCACGACAGACTCAAAGTCGCTCACCTGTGGGAACATTTTCCGCATGCGCTGACAACACATGAAGTCCCAGCTAATTCAGCAGATTTCCAAAATGTCACGAGTTCTTATTATATGCCACCATTATCTGATTACGTTTCAAATTATCTCTTATTTACCGTATGAATGGTTTAGATTGTGTTTGTTAGTTTTTTTGTTTTTTTTATTTATTTTTTTATTTTTTTTATTATTTTTTTTATTTTAAGGTATTAATTTTTGTTAATGTATTTTAATTAATAATTTTTCCCCCCTTAAATTTGATTATGTCTGCATGTTACAAATGTATGTTATTATTTTAGCTCGATAATGTTGTATGCTTAAATAATGCTAAAAATACATGTGCTTTTGAAAGGATACTGTATGAAAGGTGAGCGAAAGGAAGGGCAGAATGTTAGACGGGCCTGCGTGCCCAATTCTCAACGCTTTGAAAATAAAGTTCGTTCGTTCGTTCTATCTATCTATCTATCTATCTATCTATCTATCTATCTATCTATCTATCTATCTATCTATCTATCTATCTATCTATCTATCTATCTATCTATCTATCTATCTATCTATCTATCTATCTATCTATCTATCTATCTATCTATCTATCTATCTATCTATCTATTAATGTTTATTTTTATTTTTATTTATTTTATTTTTACATTCCTAATTATTATTATTATTCTTTTTTAATGTTAAAAACGTACTTTAATTATGATGATTATTGCAAATGTAATATTACTTTTATAATGATAAATGCCTTAATTATGCTTATAGTAAATGTGAGGATGAAAGGATATAGTATATATGATGAGAGAGAGAGGAAGGGCAGAATGTCAGACGGGCCTGCGTGCCCAATTCTTAACCCTTTGAAAATAAAGTTCGTTCGTTCGTTCGTTCGGCTGTCGAAGAGATAATTACATTTTGGTACACCTAAACGAGAATATTCTTCTTCTTCTTTGATCCTTAGCCGCCGACCGTCAAAGCAGTCAGTGGCCATCACGCCTAGTGGCGTCTTGTAGGGCAACAACAAATTGATTCCACTTTGCTTGGTCGGTGGCCGTCCTTCGTACAGTGCCCCAACTCTGGTTCATTCTTTGCATCTCAGCCTCCACAGTCCTCCGCCAGGTTGTTTTTGGTCGGCCTCTCTTTCGTTTTCCTTCAGGGGTCCAAAGTATAGCTGTTCTTGTGATGGCATCGGGGTCTCTTCTGAGGACATGACCAACCCTGCTCCAGCGTCTGCCAGCTATGATGGTGTGCATGTCCTCTTGCTTGCTACGAGTAAGCAGATCTTGGTTAGTGATGGTATTTGGCCAAAAGATTCGGTAAATTTTTCTTAGGCATGTTGTGTGAAAAGAGGACAATTTCGACATTTCCTTCTCTGTAACTCTCCAGCATTCCGCACCATAGAGAAGCACAGAAAGCACACAGCTCTGATATAATCTTAATTTTGTGCTTGTGCTGTATTTGGAGGACTTCCAGATGTTCTTTAGGCTAAAGAAGGCTAAACGAGAATATATACGCATATAAATACATATATGCTAAAGCTCAGATGACGCCCGGGCCATTTCACATTGGGAGGTCCCTTTAACTTCTTTAACTCAAAAGCAGAGCCATTTACAGCTGGGTTGGCCGGAATGTTACGTTACTTGGTTTTGAACCCCGTAACTTTACCACGGGAAGCACTGTAACGATTCTGCCCCTGAGGGCTCAAACACACACAGGACATACACTAATATAAACGCATAAAACTACACACATACTCCCGAGCGTCCGATTGACAGAGTGGTTAGAGCGCTGGTCTCTCGCGACAAAGGTGTCGAGTTCGATTCACGGTATTGAACACTTAAGTCTACCCAGCTGTAAATGGGTACTTGACTTAACGTCTTGAGTTGGGGAAGGAAAAGGCAGCGATGAAGAAAACTGGTCACCCCATCTCTCGATGCTGGACCTAGTACGGTGAAGTCTCTAACACTTTACTCCCCTACGGCAGTATCTGCAATGGGACTTCCTTTTACTCCCAATATAAAAGGTAAAGGATCCCGTTACACGTCCACTGAGGCATATTGGGAATATGGTGTTGGGTCCATATTTTCTTGACCATCGGCACACTAGTGGTGATGTGGTCAGCATCATGCCGGCCGCCTTAACCTTCCCATAATTGCTCTGGTACCCAATTCATGAGGCTGGGTCGACCCCGGAGCTGTTTGCGGTCTAAAAAAAATCGCACCTCAACTGGGGATCGAACCATGGAACACCGAAATAGAAAGCCAGTGCACTAACCACTGTGCTACCGTAGCTCTCCCCCCCCCCTTCCCCTTTTCCATATAAAAACAAACAAGTAAATATAGGCTAAATATAAATACGTGTCGATATTCAGACATGTACAATCATCCACACGTATGAGCGTACAAGTGATAGCGCGCTTTGTTTCCAGAGATAAAGGGAAGGGGTTCGAAGCCTCTTGACGTAACACTCCACTCTATACTTGTCAAAATGTTACCTCACTTTCCTGTTGAGAAAAGGGCAAAAAAAGCAGCGGGGTCATAACTGAGTCACACCACCTCATAATGCTGAGACATAGTACAGCTGAAGCCTCTAACACAGGGGTCGCCAAACGGTTGATCATATTATTAATGATTTGGTAGATCTTTAGGTGACAGAAGGGGAAATCATTTTTAAGCTCGGATTACCTCTCCCGCCGCCATTCAAAACGTACGGAATCCCAGGAATTAAAGGTACGAGGCAGGCATCACTTTTGTCAAGAAAGATAACTCTGAGAGCCTTTTTAAAACTGTTCATTTTAAAACTGAAACTGATTTTTCTACCTAACACTGCAGAATTAACCTTATTTAGGACTCTTATGTAGAGATCTCGCTGTTTCTATAGTAGACCCCCACAGACCTCACAGTTCCTGAGTTGTCCAGATCTTTCGAGATCTAGGTGTTTCTGAAGAGGTTTAGTTACCTACTGCTGTTTTAACACTTCACTCCCTGTACAGCAGTACCGTTATCCTACACATTAACACAAAAAGCACATAATATAAAACACAAATACGCACAGTATAATGGGTACTGAGGGCTCAAACTCTATCCCTAGCTACAATGATTATGCATTGATTTTGTACCCTCTTCTAAACCTCAAATAACAAAAGTTTGTTGGGCGTTGCGACATCTTAAACACGATCGTTTCTCTAGAACGTTCTAATCATAGACAACAAATCATTCTAAACAGATTCCATAGTATAGTCAAAACTGCTGTGTTTCCTGTCAAATCTATGTAGTTTTGTCAGCGGCTGTAATTTCTTGCAGTCTTCATCCAGTCAGAATAAGTCTGAAAGACGTCAGTCGTGGATAGAATATTTAAAATCAATATTGTTGAAGCGAAATTCGTGGGCTTTCAGCAAAATGTATGCCGGTAAATAATAGGAGATGATGTCAGTGGAGAAATGCTAGTAAATATAGTCGAAGGTCTTCAATAAATACAACTCAAGACTTTTAATAACTGTTCCCGTGGGACTTGTAGTAAATGTAACTGGACACTTTAAGTATATATATAACTGGAGACTTTCGAGTAAATATAACCGGAGATTTTCAATTAAATATAACTGGAGATTTTCAGTAGATATAACTGGAGGCTTGTAGTAAATATAACTCTTGGATTTTCAAGTAAATTTAGCTGGAGACTTTAAAGTAAATATAATTGGAGACTTTAAAGTAAATATAACAGGAGGCTATCAAGTAAATATATCTGGAGACTTTCGAGTTATTATAACTGGGGACTTTCAAGTAAATATAACTGGAGGCTTTCAGATAAACATAACTAGGGACATTCAAGTAAATATATCTGGAGAATTTTAAGTAAATAAGCGGGAGACTTTCAAGTAAATGTATCTGGAGAATTTCAAGTAAATATAACAGGAGACTTTCAAGTAAATATAACTGGAGACTTTCAAGTAAATATAACTGGGGACTTTCAAGTAAATATAGCGTAAGACTTTCAAGTAAATATAACTGGGGACTTTCAAGTAAATATAACTGTAGACTTTCAAGTAAATATAACTATAAACTTTCAAGTAAATATAACTGTAGACTTTCAAGTAAATATAACTGTAGACTTTCAAGTAAATATAACTGTAGACTTTCAAGTAAATATAACTGGAGACTTTCAGTAAATAACTGGAGTCTTTACAGCAAATGGAAACTTTCAGTAAATGCGACGAGCAATTGGTGTAACGACGTAGGGAGAATACTTATTCATATCTGTCTTAGTTTGAGTCGTACCATATTTCCGGATATTTCCTTAACATTGTGTATTCACTTTTCTCCTGTTCTTTCGCTTACCCTGTAGCCACATCATCTGCTGTTGAGGACTTGTGATGATTGCTGTTTTGCCTGCATTTTGATAAGGTTCACTCATTATCTTTTTTAATTATCTGTCTGTCATGTAGCTAATACTTGATGTTGTTAACACTAACTTCGTTATGTCGTACGCATTTACAACTTTATTTATACATCTCGCAATGTGACGTAGATCCGGTATCCAAACCTTCCGCCTACAAAAAAGAAGGCAAAACTGGTCCCATAACAGATACTGCCGGAGGAGACTAAGTGTTACAACTTCACAATACTAGACCCAGCCATTTTATAAAGTGAGGTGCTCAGTTCCCTTCTTCGCTGCCTTTGCCTTCCCTAACTCAAGAGCAGAGTCTGGTACCCATTTATAGATGGGTAGACTGGAGCGGGACGATACCAGGTTTCGATCATTGAGTCCAGAAACTGTGCCGCAAGAGAAAAGTGCTCTAACAGCTTAGCCAATTGGGTGCTCATCGCGCGTAAAGCCACATTTTTCTGAGATAATTCTTTCTCCTTTGCACAACAGCATTAGTTGTGTATTTATATTCTATAGGCCTATTCATCACTAAAGATTTACCACTCAGTGGCGGTTGCAGGCTATGGCAAGCATGAACTTGCGAGGTGCATTGTCAATAAATTCATGTTGTAACAACAAGTTTATATTTATTCGCGAGGCCCTTACATAGGCAAAAATGAGGTGCCAATGCCTAAAACCGCCATTGGTGCCACTGCTCACCATCGAGGAAAAAGTAAACAGAACAATATTTTCAGCGGCAAGGAATATCCAAACAATACTTCAATACCCTTTAGTTCCCAAAGGAGCATAGGCCTTCAACAAAGACGTGACAAGTCTTCCTGTCACGTGCCATCATCGTTCTTTCCACGTTTTCACCATTTTCAATTCTGTCTCAAGTTCTCTTCTCCGTGTGTTTTTTGGGCTACCTCTGCCTCTCTTTCTGTGTGGATTCCAGAACAAGGACTGCCTTGTAATGCTATCAACAGGTTTCCTCAATGTGTGTCCTATTCATCGCCAGCGTCTTCTTCTCATCTCTTGTTCCACTGGTACTTGTCTGGTTCTTGTCATCAGTTCCACGTTGGTGACTTTGTTATACCATTTTAATCCTTCTATTCTACACAATCACCCATTTATGAATGTCTGTAACTTTTTTGTTGTTATGTTTGTTGTTCTCCATGTTTCAGAGCCATACAATGAAACTGACTTGACATTTGAGTTGAAGATTCTTATTTTTGTGTTGGATCTGATTTCTTTTGATCTCCATATGTTCCCCAATGCAATGAAAGATCCTCTTGCTTGTTAGGTTCTTATTTTGATAACGTTGTCTGTCCCTCCAACATTGTCTATATTGCTGCCGATTATTCAAACAAATAAAATTCCCATTTCATGTTTCGAGCAAAAATAAATACCTAGATAATACTTAAAACTCCTGGCACTAACTGGAGCACGAAAAATCCCAGACAATATTGCCAGACTTTTCGTAACTACGATGAAAGACATGCTCTGTTTAAGTGGCAAAAGGAACTGAGCTCTCATCCCGGATTTGTTAGATAAACAAGTGTTGATTCAACGCAGGGATGTCCAACGACAACCATTATTCTCCAAGAATGTGAAAGAAGGGCGACAAAAAATGTGCCATTGTTGAGCCAAACGAAGCTAGTTAAATCCATATTAACACCTTTGGCAATATTAAAATCTGGTCTATAATGAAAATGTGGGCCTGGTTGTCCGTTTTAATATGAGCATGAATTGTTATCAATGAGAAAAGTCTTGGACGAAAAAGACATAACATTGAAATACTGTTAGCTTAGACAGCCGCTCTAGTTATTACTCACAAGAAAAAAAGTAACAAATAGCGATATCCTTGAGTAAGAGATCTTAAAATGGAAGAGCGCAGTTTTTTCCTTAAAGTACTTTACTTTTTTCGATCCACTATTGTCGTGAAGAAAAGTAGAGAACTGAAGTGTACATTTTTTTAGCCAAGTATATCGCTCTGGCTACTGTAAGCCCGTGTAGTTGCAGTATTTCTGTGATGTTGTCTATCGATCTATTTCCTTGTCTTCCCCATGCTTTGATACCAGATCTTCTACTGTTGTATGTAGTGTTAACTGATTGGGCTCCATTCTCATGAGATGACCTTCTTCATTGTCTTTTTCCACCTGCACAGCGAATTTCGAGAAACAGATTTTTCTAGTAAATTACCAAGTATATTCTTGCTGAAGTCTTTGAGATTAGATCTGGCAGGAATGTCTCTTCCTACCTTGTCTTTTCTTATTAGCTTTTGCATGGATTATGATAACTACAACATAAACCAAAGGAAGTGGAATTCATTGAACTCTACAAAACAACTTGGAGATCTAGATTTTCTTAGTGTTAATGTCCAGTTCATCTTCATAACTCATGCTAGTTGCTTGCTCCACTATTCTTGCAATTCCGTCTTTCCCCCTAATTTATTTCCATATCTTAGACACAACGTCTGCTGACTATAGTCATCGTTCGAACAATGCTTTCTCCACACATCGTCCCCGCTCTCATATGTTATTTAACCCTGTCAGTGATTAGCCCTTTCTGTGTTAACCTTTTTACTTCATTTTCCGCAACGTCTGCTGACTATAGTCATCGTTCGAACAATACTTTCTCCACACATCGTCCCCGCTCTCATATGTTATTTAACCATGTCAGTGATTAGCCCTTTCTGTGTTAACTTTTTTACTTCATTTTCCGCAATCTCTTCTTGTTTGAACTAACGTCACATTCTGTATCTTTCTGTTGTAAATTATGTATACTCTTCCCAGGCCTATTCGTGACTAGACTGGCTTTGCAGCGAACTTATTTGAATGGTGATCGCTTGGGGAGCAATTAAAGATGTTCGTGATCAAACCTCTTAATTTTGGTATTAGCCCCGAATAGCTCCCCGGGGTAGGGGGCGGCCTCTGAAGAGACAGATAAAGAAGAGGAGCACGTAAATTCCATGACAAAATTGCCCAGAGTTTCCGTACCTACGATGAAGACTATGTTCTGTTTAAGTCGCACAAGGAATAGAGCTGTTATCTCGGATTCTACTCATGCATGTCGTACAATGTGACTAAAATGAGGTTGTGCATAGGGCTGGTAACCTCATCTTTCTTCTTCTTCTTCCGTCCTTAGCCACCGACCGTCAAAGCAGTCAGTGGCCATTACGCCTAGTGGCGTCTTAGGGCAACAGCAGATAGGTTTTCTTTGCCATTGTTTCCCATCACGCCTATTGGCGTCTTTAGGGCAATGGCAAATCAATCCATCTGCTGTTGTTTCTGTAATCGAAGTGATTACAACAAATTGTCACAAGAACCACTGCGGCAAGAACGTCTGCATGCTTGGTGCATGTTTCCTACAAGGGACCTAGCTACAGTGGTGGCTCCAAGATCCATAAGGAAAGCAAAGGCAAATGATGATTATCATGATGACGACGATGATGATGATGATGATGATGAAGATGATGAGTATGATGATGATGATAATCTCTTATTGTAGATAGTTAGTAAGCGTTTTCTCTGAGCTTATTGCCCGTAATACAAATATTGATTTTGCTGACGTGTCTGAAGAGATATTTTAGAAAAATTCACCTGCGTAAGTTAAAATATGTTTGTTTTTTTCCTATATGTTTGAATCTCTAATTCCCTTCCCTTACCACCCCCCTCTCTCTCTCTCTCTCTCTCTCTCTCTCTCTCTCTCTCTCTCTCTGTCTCTGATAGATCGCGTGACTGGTTACAGCCAATGAAGACTAATTTAGCGTGAAACGTGGGCTACCGACAATTAGATTCTCAGTTCGAGGCTGGCCAACAACATGTGTAGATAACAAGAAAGTTAATTATTTAAAATAAAAAAGCTAAATATAGCGAATGATGTAATGAGATGACGTTGGTGTTGGATAGGACACAACATTGAGAGCATTAATTAACTGTATTTAAAGTATAGTCTTTGCTCTGAAGCCCCTACAGTAATAGAAGTAGACACTAAATAATACACATAAATTGATAGGTTGTAGGCACTCGTAAGAAATAAAGAAGTAGAAAACTAGACAACAGAAAAACAGTAGAAGTGTTCGGGGACTCGAACTGAAAGATAATGAATCAAATAGAACAAACTCATATCAATATTTCTTTCTCTCTTGTGTAAATTGTGCTGCTTGTCTTTCAAGTGTTGATAACATCTCTGTCTTGGCTAACGTCTGTTCGTACTCAATGTCATTTTCTTGTTGAGGAACATGGGGATACCACTGGGAAAGAGGTAAAAGAGGAAAATTTGCAGCAAAAGATGAACTTTTGCCAATTTTCAGTTTTTTTTTTGTTTTTTTTTTAATGTCATAAATGGTCCCTCCTAACTTGCTGAATTTATTGGAGAGTTCTTGTCTAACTTTGTTTTCATTTTGTCATCCCCCACCTACTCCCACGTTTAGTTGCCTTTTTTAAATTCTAGCAGCTTTCGCAAAATTCCATTATCTTTTTCACTCGATTTTGTGACTACAATGCACTGAAGAAGACACGCTTGTCGGTACGTTTAAGCATTGTTATTTTACCATTGCTAGGTTGAATATTGTTTATTAATATAACTTCCGATGCCCATTCTTCTTCGTCCTCTTCTTCATAGGCCTTCAACAGACATACGTCAAGTTTTCATGTTCCATGCCATCGGTTCAAGGTCTATCTATGTCTTCTTAAACCCATTCATGGCTGTCTCCATTTCTCTTCTCCCTGTCCCGTGCCACCCCCTCCATGTCTGTCTCCAGTTTTCTTCTCCACGTGTGCGTTGATCTTCCTCTACCTCTCTTACCTTGGTGATTTCAGAAAAGACACTGCCTGGTAAGGCTATCAAAAAGTTTTCTCAATGTGGGTCCTATTCATCTCTAGACACATGCATTAGTAAAAAGCCTTACAAGATAATCATCATTCTGGAATTGCCAGGACAAGAGAGAGAGAGAGAGAGAGAGAGAGAGAGAGAGAGAGAGAGAGAGAGAGAGAGAGAGAGAGAGAGAGAGAGAGACCAACAACCAGACGGAGAATATAACTGGAGATGGAACTGAACGAGAAAAAGCAGATACGGAAAGAACTTGAACGGATAGCACAGTACAGAAGAATTTGTCATGGATCTGTTGAAGGCTTCTGCTACATTGGGAGCTGAATGGGAATAATCATGGTGATGATGACGATGATAATTGTGATGATGATGCGGGTGGTTATTATTTTGCACACATATTTTTCAAACGCACATTTCCAAAATAACTAATGATGAATATTTGACAGCTTATGAAGAAAATAATATAATTATCAAGATAACGAGGAGACAATCAATCTCCACTGGGTATGTGATGAGAAGAGGTGCACTCAACAACATGGCCCTAACAGGAGCAACAGATTATAATAAAATGAGAGAGATGAAGAGAAAAGATAACGAACAGCTTGACGTAATAACGTGGAATAAAGATTTTAAAAATTGACTTTATGGAGAATATCAAATATCGAGATATATGAGGAGATGACATGTTGACCTACGTATTATGACGCGACACCGAATGACGATTAACTTTCAGCACTGGGAAGTATAATCGTAGGAATAATTTACTATTGTTTCTGTTGACCAGTCGACATTTCTACTCTCCGGGCAAACCCACAGGTGTCCAGTCTCCCTTAGAAGATGTGGAAAGGTATGAATGCTAATTGTTCCTGTAGCACGCTAGTTGTAGACATGCCAGATTCTTCCTCTAAAAATGCATCCCTTCTAGTTATCATGAGAGCTACGGAGATCGTGCTCAACCGTTGATAACTTCGCAAATTGAAATAGTGAATCATTTAAAGCAGAGAAATTACCTTAGTGAAATAATGTTACTGTTCATTGCCAGTTTGTCGAAAAAGAAAATGACTCTCTCAGATCTGTTATGGAAATGTCAACAAAAAATAATCATATTCAAATTTTCAGTCTATTAAGACTGAACACATATACGCAAGTTAAATTTTTTTTTTTAATTAATAAAAAATAAAAATGTTTTGCTCGTTAGCATTTACTTACTTATAACGCCCGTATATTCCAATGTCGTGTTAATGTATTATTTTTAATCAATCAATCAATCAATACCCTTTAGCTCCCCAAGGATCATAGGCCTTCAACAAACACATGACAAGTCTTCCTGTCCTGTGCCATCCGCTCAAGTTCTTTCCATGTTTTCCTCATCATTTTCACCTCTGTATCCAGTTTTCTCCATGTGTTTTTGGTCTACCTCTGTCTCTCTTTCCCTGTAGATTCCAGAACAAGGACTGCCTTGTAATGCTATCAACAGGTTTCCTCAATGTGAGTCCTATCCATCGCCAGCGTCTTCTTCTCAACTCTTGTTCCACTGGCACATGTCTGGTTTTTGTATCCAATTCTACATTTGGGACTTTGTCATACCATTTCAGTCCCTCTATTCTACACAAGCACTCGTTTATAAAAGTCCGTAGCTTTTTGGTTGTTGTTTTTGTTGCTCTCCATTTCTCAGAGCCATACAATAGTACTGACTTGACATTTGGGTTGAAAACTCTAATTTTCGTGTTGGACTTGATTTCTCTTGTTCTCCATATAATTACTATTAATATTATAATTGTGGACAACTGTCAGGAAAATGTTCTGTGTCACTATTATGTTATATTTTTTGTATGCTTAAAAAGCATTCTCGGCCAATTTTATGAACTACATTTCAGTTTTGCGCGACACTCTCTGAATACATTTGTGGTGGGAGATTGGTTTGGTTTGATTTTAAGGACCATTTTCATTGCTCATAGACAGCTCCATCAGTACTCCAATCTCCTCCCTTAGATCACACAAGGAGGATCTCAGCACAGTTGTCGTAGATTTGTGATAGGTGATTAAGACTTAGTTTGGTCCCTTCTGAATAGACATAGAGATAATCGATAGCTCAGTGGGAGGTGGAAAAATTGAAAATAGATTTCACGAGTGAGGTGGAGGAAATATAGTAGATTCTGTCTCTGACACTCGAGAAGCTCCTCTCAGTCAGCCTATCATCTACAACAGAGTTAGATTAGTCAGACAAATCTAATATAATATATATTAATATATCTGTCCTTACATACCCACACACATAAGTGACGACAATAGACGCACAAACACGTGAACCTATGACAATGAAAAATATAGATATTTGGGAACGAACTAACCGCCACACTGATTAAGTTTAATTGTGAAGTTTAATTATCAAAATAAACTTCCATCACAACATATAAAATTACATTTAAGCATATACAAATAGTCATAAAGTCAATGAATTGCTACAAGAAAGATAGACCCATTGGTATGATCTTTTCCCCCCGATGTATAGCCCACAGTCCTGTTAGAAGAAAAGTGATAGCCACAAAGAGTCACGGATACATATGATTTAGTCTAAGATTTCCCTTTAAAGGTATGAACAGACTTGGATACTCTGATCTATCTTAAGGAAAAATATTGTTAGCAACAAAACAAACTTGCATAAAGAAAATTAAGACAGCAAAATGGGTGCCAAAATACAACAATAAAGGAATCACTCAGTCCTGCATTCACTCTATTCAATCAGCAGTGATCACGTGCCTTTCATTCGTACTCACAGCTTTGGTAGCAACGTCTGGAAACACAATTTTTAGGACATGCAATGGTAGACTTGGCCAAGAGAACCCCAGTTCTAAAAAGACGGGTTGAATTCAATGCTTCAGGGAACGTTTTCTTGGTTATACTTATTTTAGGATATCTGGTTCTGTCACATTAAAATTGTCCAGGCACGAACGTTAACAGCGAGTACAGTGTCAATAGCTTAGGTTTCTAGTAATTAGGAATGTCAGGTAACTGCCTTCTCTCAGTATAGAATTTTATTTGGTCGCACCACCGCCAGTCAAAACTTCGTCGGAATGTTACTGATATTAATACTTTGCTTGCCACAAGGGCTGAAATGTACTTGAGGTTTTTCTCTGGAAGAATTAAATCAGGCTCGAGGCCCGTTACTTTATTTAAATCTTAAAGTTTATGGAATGGGTACTCTGTCGTTCTGGATGCCAATGCAATGCCAGACAAGTTTTACTTTATACACCCCAGTCTTTAAGAATAAAATGTTTATGTTCTTCACGGATACTACTCCGTACTCAACGCTGGCAAAGTTGGGTCACCCCAGTTTCACCGAATAAAGAAAAACAACATATAAAATACTATACATACTATTCCGCGGTTATAACTTACATTATAAACTGCCAGCGTAGAGCTGGTCTTATCATTTAAATCTCCCGTGAAATAAGTTATATAAATAAAATCAATCATCATGAATTAGAAATACATACGTATTTCGTCAATACTCAATGATGAATCAGTGCAGTTATAAGTTAGTTTAAAATATTCTCGACTGATTAGTAGTTTAATTAAATTCATTAATAGCCAAATGCGTTTAAGCTAGAACTTATAATTTATTCTGCTTTCCACTGAAACACGTCACTAGAGAATAATACAGACTTATAAATTATTTACTCTGCACAAAAGAAACTTGTGAAATATAATAAGCGATTTAACACTTAATCACTGTCAAAATACTAGATTATATTTACCTGAACACAGAACTACTAAGAACTAAATCCACTTCGACCAACTAAATGCCATCATCTATTAACAGAGATTCTTAGGAATCGAACGTAGGTTGTTCTAGTCTTGACTGCGAAGTTACTGAGTGAATGAAATCTAAAACTCCGGTTAAAATATATGAAATAGACAAAGGATCCCACATTATTTCGAACCCCCCCCCCCAATCTTCCCCTCTCCTCTTAACACTTACGTAAACCAAGAGATTGCCATAAACTGCCTCTTCGCGTCTTTGACACCTCCGTCTAAGAAACTGGCCGTAGAGTGCCGTGTCAGATGGAAATGCTAGACGAATGTCTCATTTCTGGTCGAGGCAGATGGCAGTTTCCACACCTCGCCGAGAACTTTAGCCGTAGAAGCTACGTGTCCGATGGAAATGCTAGACAAATGTCTGCTCTTTTGTCTGACTACACGGATATTCACAGTTTGACGTCTACCTGCAGCGACTGACATCTGATGTAATCAAATGCGTTACCAGTGTATGAGAAAAACGGTAAAGTCAGAATGGGAAAGAAATATATTTTTCGCAAACGAACGAATGCGAAAAATACAGGAAAAGGATAAAAGTGCGATAATAAAGTAGAGGTCACGGGTAGAAAAGAAAAGAATATAGAAAATTTATTGATCATAAATCTCTATGCGACAACAGTGCACGAACTCCGTAGCACCGGCGAGAATCTCAGTGTGTGTATATAGGAATCGCACATTCTATAAATACATTTGGTGGGTAGGTTTCTAATTTTTAAATCTAGCTAGGGCAGTGGCCTTATGGCCTACTCTTTACGATTTCCAACTGTCGTGGGATTTTTAACGTGCGCAACTTGCACACGGGACCTCCAATTGTTTTCACCCTTATCCGAGAAGGCTAGGCATCCGATCTCATTACCCAGGAGACCAGGGGGGACTATGGCATCATTAGGAAAAAAATGTCCATACATTATATTCCGTCTACTGGGAATCGAACCTGGTACCTCTAGAATTCGAGGCGGACGCCAAACCTCTTAGCGACTTCGACCCCCAAAATAGTGGGAGATGTTCTTATTAACAAGAATATATAACTCTCTGCACTTCGATTTGATTTGCTCTGATTGTGATGTAGAAACAAAGATTCGAAAGTTATGTTCACTTCCACTACATATTGAATACGTATAATTTATTCAGAATTGTTTATATTTATGCTATCCAGTCATTGCCCTGAGCAGTTCTAGGGGGTCTCTGATGAGACCACGTCTCCCTCGGGCATATCGCGAGAAGCCTTTATTCTCTTTTCTCTCGTTTTCTTCTTCTTCTTCTTCTTCTTCTTCTTCTTCTTCTTCTTCTTCTTCTTCTTCTTCTTCTTCTTCTTCTTCTTCTTCTTCTTCGTGCACTTTGAGATGTCAACTTAAATATGTTTTAAACAAGCAGTGCACAGGGGCAGGCAACCTCATTATTTAAAACAAATTGCTACAGAAATGAATGCTTAAATGGTTACTTCCCGCAAGGAAGCAAGCTGCAGTTGTGTCTCCATGCTCCGTAAGGAGCAAAATTGGAATACGTCTAATGCAGGGTTTCTTAAACTGTGTTCCATGAATGGAATCTAGAGGTCCATGTACATAATCTAAAATTTAAAAGGTAAAATTTTTAATTATGCTTCTACGAAGGCCTACATTTGTTTTCAATAAAGGGTCCGTAGCTAGCCTTCATTTAACAATGAGAAGGGTCCATGATACAAACAAGTTAAGAAGCCCTGGTCTAATGCAACATTAATGTTTTTTTCAGATGTATTTACTTGGTTTCTTATTCTTTGTTTTCTGTTGTCAGATGCGACAATGCTTCCAGGAGTAGTAAGTAGCCCGACACATCCATTTCTGAGCCATAACAGAGAGTACTTTCAGCTTGCGATTCTGTTCCTTTTACTTTCGTTCAACACTATCCACGCAGACATGCGTCTGAAGAATTCCTACTTGGCAACTTTCGTTTACGGAAATGGCGCCAGCGAACAGGAAGACAGTGAATCCGTCTTGAAGCCTCACTTACAAAAGATTGTGACAGAAGGAGACGTTGTATTTGGAGGTCTTTTTCCGATGCACGAGGAGACCGCCCTGGGAGGGGCAACTTGCGGGAGGATAAAGATTGATAAAGGCATACAACGACTGGAAGCCATGTTGTACGCTGTTGACCTTTTGAACGCTGACCCCACGATCTTGCCAGGTCTTACTGTTGGTCTTCACATTCTAGATACTTGCGGTGACGACACTTTTGGTCTGGAGCAGAGCATGGACTTCATCAAGGCCCATTTATCTAACATAGACGTTGACGATTACTGGTGCAAGGACATGACTCCCCCCATTCATCATCCTATCAGGCCCGTGGCTGGGGTAAT
>JAMPIV010002426.1:100000-153118 GCA_024509875.1 Oreohelix idahoensis
TGGTTGTTTGATAAGAGAGATAGAAGTGGTTGTTTGATAAGGGAGATAGAAGTGGTGGTTTGATAAGAGAGATAGAAGTGGTTGTTTGATAAGGGAGATAGAAGTGGTTGTTTAAGAGCAAACGAAGATGAGGCTGGCAACTCCATCTAGTAAAACGGATGCCACAGAAACTACCGCTGTAGAAGCATGTATTTGCTTGTGACGACTTCCTGAAGACAATGCTACAATGTTGATTATATGCTCCGTACGGAACACATGAGTTAGTGCAAGGCTGTCCAAGAATAACTGCAGTACTGGCTCCATGCTCCATTTGGAGCGACATGGAGAAAGACGAAAAAGTTTTTTTAATTGTTTCAGGTTTCAGTGTTTATGGATTTTCACTACAAATTTGTTGTATCCCTTGTTATGAACTCAGGTTTTGTTTATATTCTCTGTGTCTCTTGCTTGTAGTTGGGGCGATCAATGAGTTATTCTGAAATGTCTCGTACCATTTGTTACATCTTTTCGCTGTAAAATTGACGTAAATATAATTGTGTATCTTATTTGTCAGCGTTACATGGGTGTTCCAGTACTGGCGAGAATCATTTTCCACAGTCAGAAACTGTCACCCCCAACTTCACACAGATCGGATTATTTCCGTTGATTACCACATCACAACCACACACAATCTACATGAGTAGAGATCTCACAATTACTGTCTCCAAAGTAACCACTTTCTCCGAGGATAATGTCCCAAGACTGACAACTCTTGCTGACTGTATCCTGAGTACCTGCTTCTACACGGGGAAGAAAAACAAAAACTGGGATATTTTAGGTTCTGTTCATCAATTCCTCATTGTTTGTCACACCATTTCAATCCTTCAATTCTGCACAAGCGTGCGTTTTATGAAATTCTGTAACTTCTTGGAGGTTTTTTGGGTGTGTTGTCCATGACTTGTAACCATGTACTAGAACTGTCTTCACATTTGAGTAGAAGATTCCTAGTTTTTATTTTTTTGGACCTGATTTCTACTGACTTCTGTACTTTTCCCAATGCAATGAAAGCTGCTCTAGCTTTCTGTATTATTATTTTGATATATTCATCTGTTCTTCCAACTTTTTCAATATTTCAGCCAAAATGTATGTATGACTTAACATTTTGATGACGATTAGTGCATATACGTAGCTTGCCATTTGATTAGTTGTGGTGAAGTGGGATGTTATAAATATTTATAGGGGACTGAGTGTACTGACTGAGATCAGCTGTGAAGGTATCTATATCTATTAAAAGTAGTGTATTATAGATAACCTTACTTGCTACCACATATCTCTTTATCTCAGTCAGAATTATTCTGGAATAGTGTGATGCTACGTTATGTGTCTAGGGTATGTGTATGAAGAAGTGTAAGTCACAACAACAGACAGATAAACAATTTAATGTAATCCACTACTCTTGACAACACTGTGACACTCACATACATATAACACTCTATGAGAATATCTTAAAGAAGTCACTCGTAACTTTTCAAATAACAATATGTATTCATTACTGGCATGAATGAATATGTGTCCTGATTCAACTACAAGGGAACCAGGAATCACAATCAATTTAAATTACAAGTTATGTACAGAATGTATTTAATATGAATATTGTAGTGACATATCTTAGTACAAATGTTCTATGTGTGTCAGTTGTGTAGTAGTAAAATGAGGTAATACTGGTTTTGTTTTGTTCAAGCTCTGTTGGTATTTGTCATCATGACTTCAATAGTTTGTCTTTAGGGACCAGTATTGGAGATGTTCACAGTTCCTGATTTTAAGACAAGTAAATTCCCCTCTGAATAGTATTTTTATAAAGTTATTTCAAGATGAGGGGACATAATGTTGAGCTCAGCTGGCCAATTCGCTTATCTGGCGTGATGGCGGCAGGAAAGGACTCCTCTGCTCGAATTCTCCTCTGGGCTCAGGAGACACCTCACTGATAGCTAAAAGACCAAGGAGTATGCTGTCCGACACTGGATTCAGCAAATCTCTGACCAGATGCTGCTCAGTACCATCAAGACCACTGTCCCTGAAATCAAGAAGGATGTACCTTCTACTTCATAACTAATTTATATTCTCTTTTACACTGATCACAATACAGCACAAACATTGCGTTCAGAGCGTTAGGCCAACAGTCAGCTTCATCTGAAATACTTTATACCAGCATTACCATCCTTAATGGTCACTACGCCTCTGCACTTCCAGCATTATTTCTTTCTAGTCAATCATCCAGGTGTCAGTGTACTGTTTGGCCATTCCATGCCGTTTTACTTCTCTCCGACACCCTCTGTTCAGGCTGGAGCATTTTAGGCTTTACCTCACGTTTGCCACTGAACTACACATATATATACAGGCATAAATCAACAATTCACATTCAATTTTCATTAAAAGATATTAAATGGTTCAAGCTTACCACAATTCATACGAATAACACAGATACGTTGATTAGCAATGAATTTCTGGCACAAACTGGCACAAACTTCCATCTGCCTATGTTCCAGGCTTTTATTGAGCCAAATATATGCTGGCTTCAACGCACTGATGCTTTATCAAGCTATTTTAAACAAGTGGTTTCGAACTAACGCTCCCAAGTGTGTATATCAGCGAGTCTGACCAATGAGCCCCGTTTCGACAAGTGTTTGAAAAAATGTTTCCTTTCCCCGTTTCCCCTAACAACCAAGATAGTATTTATAGCCCGACCAATCGTGGTTAGGCTTTCATTTGTTGCGCTCCAATCAATTTGGAGTTTACATGGTAGGCTATTTATGTAACGTAAGGTTTTTTTCAAACACGTTATAAAAAAATTTTATGAGCAGAAATGATTTCATGCTGTCAGGCAGCCTCACTATTTTATTTTGGGTATAATTTATTAATTCCTGGACTATTGGCGTAACGTTTTACATATTATTTGTCAGCAAGCCCTAAGGAACCCAAAAATACTAATTTAAAGGAGCTACGTGGCTGCGTTCAAAATATGCAATTTCTTCTACCTCCTGTTTGGGAGATGTGCTGTCTGGGTACTGTTATGTGTTCAAACGTAAACCCATCTATTGTTATCTTTTCTAATAAGAGTCTGTTATGATTTATAAACCTAACTCTGGGAAAGGGTAGTGTATTTTATCACTGTCCGTCTGAAAAAGTTAGTGCTTGTAGACTTACACGCGTGATGCCAGCATTTGTATATCGCGCGTCGCGTGTTGCATGCGTTCCTGATTTTCAGCCCTCCCCTCTCGCTATCCTTTTGTCCATCTGTTCGTTCGTTTTGGTAACGTAATATAATTAATGTTAGGATTAATTTAGGTCATTACGCAGTCTCTCAATGTTTTTTCCAAGAAATACAGCACACGTTTCATTGAAGAAAGCGGGTATAATACAGTAAGCTTTTACTATCAACGTGAAAGCGTTACAATTTGCAGACGAAGCAGAAAACAAGGGGGATTTCGAGTACATTCTTTGTGACAGCACTGTTATTTTACCATTGCTCTTCTCTTTATTAATTTTATTTGTTAGGCTTCATATTTACCTAATAATTTATATATGTGGATTAGAATATTTCATGACATTAGTACATTTCCACTTGTTTGCTACGATGCTTTTTCTTAGTTAATTGTTTGTTTGTACAGTTCATGAGTCTTGAATTTAGACCTTCCTGTTTTGTATGTTTTAATATGATTTCGTATTTTTTCCCTGACTTTATTTTATGGATGTTTTATGTTGTTATCTATCATGTGTACTAGCGTTCTCTTTTTCCCATAAGTTTTCCCATATTTCATTGCATTTATGTTGTATTTGTTGCCTGTTTTTTTTACTGAGAACTCAATTACAGTTTCCACTGTCATCTATTACATAAATTAAATTAGATACTATTACATGAATATAAGTTTCATGGGCGAAATAAAATGAAACTATATAGCATAGCCTCCAAGAGTTTCAGCTCCACGAGAAACTTCACTTGACAGTATGATCTCCAGCATATAAGGGAGAAACTATGTGGCTTTGAAAGGAGCCTGAGACACAGACTACCAATATTATCAGAGATATAGATGAGAGTACATGGAGAAGAGAATTTTAAACAAATATGAACAGGGTGAAAAAGAAATGGAAAAGTCTCGGAATTATGGCACAAGACAGGAAGACCCATGCTTCCCACAGGCAGCTATAGAGTAATGAATAAACTAATGAATGAATGAATATGAGATAATGAATGTATGAATATGAGATAATGAATGTATGAATATGAGAGCTAATGTGGAAGAAGAAATTGCTCGATTGCCCAGTATCATCTCTCTCATTATCTCATTATCGCTTTCTCTCTCTTCTAAATTGACCTCTCTTCTCCTGAATCTCCCTATTCTTTCCCCATCTCCCTCTTTCTCTTCCTCTCTCTTTCAATTCCCCTCTCTCTCTCTCTCTCTCTCTCTCTCTCTCTCGCACTCTCTCTCTCTCTCTCTCTCTCTCTCTCCCTCTCTCTCTCTCTCTCTCTCTCTCTCTCTCTCTCTCTCTCTCTCTCTCTCTCTCTCTCTCTCTCTCTCTCTCTCTCTCTTACTCTCTCTCTCTCTCTCTCTCTTACACTCTTTCTCTCTTACTCTCTCTCTCTCTCTCTCTCTCTTACTCTCTCTCTTTCTCTCTCTTACTCTCTCTCTTACTCTCTCTCTCTCTCTCTCTCTCTCTCTCTCTTTCTCTCTCTCTCTCTCTCTCTCTCTCTCTTTCTCTCTCTCTTTCTCTCTCTCTTTCTCTCTCTCTCTCTTCCTCTCTCTCTTTCTCTCTCTCTCTCTCTCTCTCTCTCTCTCTTCCTCTCTCTCTCTCTCTCTTTCTCTCTTTCTCTCTCTCTTTCTCTCTCTCTCTCTTTCTCTCTCTCTCTTTCTCTCTTTCTTTCTCTCTCTCTCTCAATAAATAAGAGCCCCACAGGCTGATTTTTTTTTTCTACATACAATGTTGTCTCGTTTTGGCGAGGCACGTCCCGTGCAACCTTGTCGGTTATATTAGGCTGATGTAGAGTTATGAATGAATGAATTAATATGAGTGCCAGCTTCTTTCTTTCTTTCTTGTCACCCTTTCTTTTTTTAAATCAATGCTTGCAAATGACATGACATGCTCACCTTACTTAACGCTAAAGAATTGCCTGTCTTACAAATATGGACAACAAATGACTTGCATAGGATACTTGTCATTCGACGCTAACTATTTTGGCAGTAGATGTCACAGCTGTCATACTTTGTTTTCGACGCTGGAATTTACTGCTCATACGCCATGAAATCGGCTGGGCCTTGTGTGTTGGGGCGTTTCAGAGGGTAAGGTTATTTCTGGAGCTCTGCCGTCGGCGTTTTACGCCTGATAAGCTGACAGCGAAAGAGAAATTGTCGACTGAAAACAAAAGTCGTGTGGACAGAAACAAGCTAAGGGCTTAAATGAGATCAAGCCATGAAGCTAACGCATAAACAATTTATTGCTGTGAGGTAGCCGTAGGCATTCCTGGGTAACTTATTGGTTTTAAAATGCCACTTACCAGGGAAAAAGCCACGTTAGCGGGTTTAAATTTAGGTTGTTGATCGAAGACCTGCGTTAAAAATGTGAGAAAATGATGGAGATTTGAAGACACAATCGATGAAAATGCGACCTGAACGCTTGCGAGTTCACGTTTTCTTGTCGCATCAGCCATTAAGGTAATGATATGAAAAGACGGGACGTTTTTCCCATAATCTGCTTTGCTCTGCTTCGGAGCGGGGAAGGTGGTGTCTTTGACGTTAAATTTTGTGTTAAAAACGAGTGCTCACAAACACAGGAAAGAGAAATTGTATGCTTTATCTTGTGAATACAGAGATACATGTAAAATACGCAATAGTTTTTACGTTTTACAGGTCGTAGTGTTATTCAGAGCGTGATTGACAGAGCGCTGGTCTCTGGCGGCAAAAGTGCCGGGTTCGATTCACGGTATCGACACGCTTCAGTCTACCCAGCTGTAAATGGGTACTTGACTATACACTTGAGTTAGGGAAAGAAAAGGCAGTCAGGAAGGGAACTCGTCACCCCACCTCTCGATGCTGGAGTAGTATAGTGAAGTCTCTAACACTTCACTCCCTTACGGCAGTATCTGCTTTGGACTACATTCAAATAAAGTGTTATTCAGTTCATTCGCACCAGATCGCCCGAACCGGTGGTTACTGCCTGATTAGCAGAACTGATTTTTGAATTTATTTCGATTGCAAAAGTAAGCTTATATAATGAAGCAAAATATGCATTTATAATATAAAGTTTGCCAATTCACTCAACTTTATATGAGTCACAGTAAGTATAATGGGAACAACTTTGCTACAGATAAAATAAATTCCCTCCTCGTTGAGAACACTTCACATCTCAGGACACTGAAGCTGATAGGGGCACCTCTTTCTTACACTTAGAGGCCGGAACGACGCTACCAACGTACATCCGCAAAACCCATAGAAGCCAAAACGACGATCCCAACGTCGTTTTTGTGTTCCGTGAAATGTGTTCTGTATTTTAGTAATTTGGTATTTTAACATAACGGAAGTTACTATTTTTTTATTCAGAAGAGCGCTATCTTTGAGTTGTGATTCGGAAACACGCTTGTTCTAGCTAATTTCACTGTGAAAAAAACGGTAAATCTGTCAGCTTTCGATCGGCGATTATTGTTTTTTATACAGACAATGTCTAGCGAACCAACCACATCATGTTTATCAAAACGTAGGTCTTTTTTATCTGTAGAAAAACCTAGGGAACTGTGTATCTTTGACGAGTTTAGCGATAATGATGATTTCGAAAGTCAAAATGATGATTTCGAATTTGAACTTAACGAAGAAGCTAGTTCTAATGAGGAGGGGGCGTGGTCACAGCCAGGCCCTAGTGCTACAAAACGACAAAAAGTTTTGACCAAATCATCGACAAAAAGGGGGAAAAGCATTAGTACCAAGGAGCAACAAGGGGCAATTAGTAATGAATTGATTTCAGTACCAAACATCAGTTTTACTGAGACCCAAAACGTATTCAGATTTCTTCCCAAATATGGTCACAAACCAGGAGTACACGATGACTTAGGTCTTAGTGAGGCATCAACTCCCTTTGACTGCTATAGGACATTGTTTACTGATGACATTAACAAAATATCACAGAAAGCTGAAACTTGTAATTAATATTCATATATGGAATAGTGTTATCTAAAAAAAACCATGGAGCACTTTGGATAATATTTCAGTCTTTATGCATGTGTTGGTGGGTACATTTTTCATTCACTAAAATGAATTTAAAAAAAAATTGTTTACATTATTACTGATAATTGAATATAATATGAAGAATAGCACTTAAAAGCCCCAATATTATAATTCTAAATATATTTATCTTTACTGTGAAACATAATTTGTGTGTCTTTTGTTGTGTAATATCAACACAATATATGATTTAATTTAAAAGTTCACGTGGCCTTGAATATCTTCTTTTATATTTTAATGATGATGGTACGGTTTGCTGGATGGTCTGTAAAACATTAACAAAATATCACAGGAAGCTGACACTTGTAAATAATATTCATACATGGATTAGTGTTATTCTAAAAGATGCTGGAGCACTCTGGATAAGGTTTCAGTTTTTATGCATCGGTTGGTGAGTACATTTTTCATTCACTAAAATGAGTTTTTATTAAAAAGTAGTCTATAAAATATGTAGAATATCACTAACATCCTTCATATTCTAATTCTACATTCATTTATCTTTACTGTGATGTATAATGTGTGTGTCTTTGTTGTATAAAAACAATACAATGTATGATTTAATTTAAAAGCTTCACGCGGCCTCTAATGTCCTTTTTCTTTCCAAATGTCTATAATGTTTATATGGTTCACTGGATGGTCTGTAAAACATTAACTAAATATCACAGGAAGCTGACACTTGTAAATAATATTTATATATGGATTAGTGATATTTTAAAAGACCCTAGATCACTCTGGATAATATTTCAGTCTATTGCATGGGTTGGTAAATACATTTTTAATAGACTAAAATTATTTTTTTTTCTTGAAAGTGTTCTATATTATTACTCATCACTGATTACTATATGTGGAATTTCATTAAAAGTCCTTCGTATTCTAACTCTACATTCATTTATCTTCACTGTGATGTATAATATGTGTGTCTTTGTTGTATAATAACAATACAATGTATGATTTAATTTAAAAGCTTCACGCGGCCTCTAATGTCCTTTTTCTTTCCAAATGTCTATAATGTTTATATGGTTCACTGTATGGTCTGTAAAACATTAACAAAATATCACAGGAAGCTGACATTTGTAAATAATATTCATATATGGATTAGTGATATTTTAAAAGATGCTGGAGCTCTCTGGATAATATTTCAGTGTTTATGCATGGGTTGGTGAGTACATTTTTCATTCACTAAAATGAGTCTTTTCTTGAAAGTGGTCTATATTATGACTCATAACTGAATACTATATGTAAAATATCACTAAAAATCTTTCATATTCTAATGCTACATTCATTTATCTTTACTGTGATGTATAATATGTGTGTTTTTGTTGTGTAATAACTCAGTAACTTTAGAATTTATAAAGGTACTGCTTTAAGGTACAAAAATAATTCTGGCAAAACTGATGAAAAAATTCCGGCCTGCAAGATCTTTATATCTTCTTTTAATGATATAAATTTACAACTATTTTCTATAATGTACAAATAGGAATCGATTTGAGGGGTTATGTCCTAGAAGCTTTCGCCCGATGTTACTTGATGGAAAAATAAGGCCCGTATCAAAACAAGTTGTTAAAACGTATGAATTGCACTACTGTTTGCGTGAGCATAAAACAGACAACATTACCTTCATCAGCTTAAATAACACGCCACACCATCTGAATATGAGTATAAAAATGACAAATAATATAAATTATATAAGAACTGCAAAACACTTTCTTATTTGCCTGGAAAAGCTCGTAGCTTTCAAATCGGTGTTCCCTGTTAGGATATTTCCAGTGAGCAACAGAAGTGATAATGGGACTAGTACCCACTCTCTAAACCAGGCAGTACACTACACCAGACGCAGAAAATGTAAACACTGTTATGCCTCAAATGTTATCATAAAAATCTTTCCTTTAAATATAATGTTAGTATTTGGGTATCGGACTTTTTCAATCACATTAAAAAAAAAATCATTTAGTAAAGTGTACTTAACTTGGTAGTGCCACTCTCCTGTCAATCTAGCTGTAAATGTGCACATGGTAGGCATGACAAAGGCGCCGAGGAAGAGAACTAGTCACCTTTCCTCATTACAAAGCTGTACCTAGCATGATCACTCCCCTGCAGTATGCTCTGCTATGGGATTCCCTTTACGTTCTCTCTTGTCGTTGTATGTACGTCTGATACTTTTAAAAACGTCATTTGTTCCAAGAAGTAATTATAACATTTATGAAACAGTTAGTCTGAACTTGTCTTTGGCTGATGCAGGTCGATTTGCCCAGAATCGTGATGCGTTCAGAGCAGCTGTAATGGAGACAACGTTCTGGAATGAATACGTCACATGATGATGATGATGATGAAACAGTTATCATTCATTATCCTTCAGCTCCACAAGAAGCATAAGCCTTCAACTAATGTATGTTAAGTCTCCCTGCTCCATCTTATCATCTCATGCTTTATCTTGTCTTCCTTATCCCATTCATGTCTATCTTCAGTTCTCTTCTCCATATGTTCCTTCGTCTCCCTCTACCTCTTTCACTTTTCGGGATTCCAGAACAAGGACCGCCTAGTAATGCTATCAACAGGTTTCCTCATTGGGTGTCTATTTACATATCCATCTTTATGTTCGTCTATCTGTCTTCTTCTTCCTCGTTCGTCCTGAAAAGGACGTTGGTTGCGTTGTGTCCGTTTACAGCAAAGCTGCGATATCTGCACTTTTCGGCCGACACATCCGACTTCAGCACGGCATTTTTTGGGACCGGGTTTGCCTTCCCACTTCGATCCCTACTCTCTCAGCCAGACTGCAGTGATGCAGCCTGTTTCCAGGACCACCACTTGGAGGTGGAATAGGGTCTTGGTCAGCTCTGGTTCGCTGACCCTGACGCAAGCAGTCAAGCTATGGGTCGCTGACAGCATTCTCTGTTGCTGAATCTTTGGGTCCCGTCTATCTGTCTGCCTGTCTGCCTGCCTGCCTGTCTGCTTGTCTGCCTGTCTGTCTGTCTATCCATCCATCCATCCATCTATCACTCTATCCGTCTATCTATCTTTCTGTCTATTTGTCTGCCCGTCCGTCTGTCAATCCATCTATCCATCCACTCACTCACCCACCTACCAACTCTCTAAATTTCTGTCTGTTACTCTTTCTGTCTTGTTGTCTTGATGTCTATATATCTGCCCGTCCGTCTGACTATCTTACCACCTGCGTACATTCATACCTACCTATCTCCTTACCTACCAACCTGTCTTTCTGTCTACTGTCATATTAGTGAATCACTAAATTATATATATAATCAATGTATCGCTAAGAGTAATTTTCCTTCGGCCTTTAAAATCGCCAAAGTATATCCCCTTTTCAAACATGGTTCATCAGATAACAGTAACCTTGGTAACTTTAGACCAATTTCTCTATTATCATCGCTATCTAAACCACTAGAAAATCACATACATAAAACAACACTACAGTACCTAGTTAGCAATGACTTGCTAATTGACAGTCAGTCAGAATTTAGACAACAGCATTCATGCCACACAGCCTTAACTAAGATTATAGACAATTGGCACCTCAACATCAATAACGATACCATGTGTGGAGCAATCTTTGTAAACTTTAGAAAAGCATTCGAAATGATAGATCACGTTATTTTAATACGAAAATTAGAAACAATGAAAGTTAAACTAGTGTCATTATTTAAATCATTCCTGTCCGACAGACAGCAAGTAGTGTGTTACAATAATTCATTGTCAAGCCCAACCATGATCAATACTGGAGTTCCTCAGGGTTCAATTCTAGGTCTCTTACTTTTTGCCGTATACATAAATGACCTGCCACTACACATCAAGCACTCATCCTGCGACCTATTTGCCCATGACTGTACCATTTACACAAGCGATAAAAGTTGCACCACACTAGAAGTATTATTACAAACTGATGTAGACAATCTTATCAAATGGAGCAACAAAAATCGTATGCAAATAAATATAATTAAAACAAAATGTATGATACTCGTAATATCAACTAAGCAAAAATTACAAAACTCACAGAAAACAACACTTCAGCTCTATATTGGCACCTCACTAATTGATAATGTAAATGAACACAAAACACTAGGACTCATAGTTGACCAACATTTAAGTTGGAATTCGCATGTACTAGCACTGACCAAACTAACGGCACATAAAGTTTACCAGTTAGCTAAGATCAAACATTTTCTAGATGAGAAGACAAGGAAAATGTTCTATATGTCCCAAATACAAACACGCCTAGACTATTGCTCCGCAATTTGGGATGGCTGCTCCATGTCCAACACAAAGAGACTCTATTCATTACAAAAACGTGCAGTGCGCCTAGTTTCTGACAAACACCTAACACACTTTGTAGATCTACATAAACATCTTAACATATTACCTCTAAGAAAGCGCTTCCTCTTCAACAAAGCCAAATTCATCCACAAAATCCTATCACAGAATGCTCCAACGTACCTGTGGCATATTTTTAATCACGGGCACGCACATACACGTGACGACAGTTAAACACACAGACGTGGGAAATCTATAACAATGGATATATATATATTTTTTTTTTAGAACGAGCTGACCAACGCACTGATTAGTTCAAGAGAGATTTTTATTATTATCATCAAAAAAAAATCTTCTTACAACACCAAAGAAATACATCAAGGAGAAACATATACAAATAGTCATAAAAATTCAAGAAAATGCTACAGGGATGATAGCCCGTTAGAATCTTACTCTAGGTTTAGCCCACAGCCCCGTTAAGAGAACAGATGATGGCCCAAAGAGTTATAGATACATAGGGTTGAGTCGAAGAGGTTTCTTTCTTTCTCGTAAATGTATGAACAGAGTTGGATAATCTGATTTAGCCTAAGAAAAAGAAACTCTAGCATTTGTAACAAATTCTGCAGATTTAAAAATTTTTAAGATAGCAAATGGGTGACAATAATACACCGGTAAAATAACACTCTGGCCTGTGTACTCTCATTCATTCAGCCATGGCCTTGCTCACACATATATACTCACAACTTTGCTCGCTGCCTCTGGGAACATAATAATTCTAGGACCTTCGCACAGACCCGAAAAAATGCAGTCATCGACCAAGAAACCCCCAGTTCCAAAAGACGTACTGAACTCTCTGCCTCAGGAACGATTTCTTGAGTGTTCTAATTTTTTCCGAATGTCTGATTAAGTCACATAAAATTTGTCCAGGCCCGAAAGTTAGCAGAGCACAATGTCATTAGCTTTGGATTCTAGGATTTAAGGAATGTCAGATCGGTGTCTTCTTTCAGGCAGGTACTATGTTTGGTCACCACAATACTAGTCACAATCTCTGTCGGAAAGTTAATGTTATTCTTGTAATATTCTCGCCGCCAGGCAGCATGTACATTTAAATTTGTGGAGCAATATGAACTGGCTCAAAAGCCCAATATATATTTCTAGTCTTTAGAAACCGTTAGTGGGATTGCTATTACTGTCTCTCTCTGATGGCATACGCACTGTCAGACCAGTGTTACTTGAAAAAAAAACCAACGTGGTTAAAGATAGGAACTGTCTACGCTTCACACAAATATGTCTCTTTACTAAACGCTGGCAAGTTGGGTACCACCGTTTCACTATATAAAATGGAAAGAACACATATCAAATAATTTACATATATGTACTCAATATAACTTACATTTTACACGACAAGCCTACAGCTTGACTTATATTTAAAACTTCCCGTGAAATAAGTTATATAAAAATCAATCATCAGGAATTAGGAATATCTTCGTATTCCGTCAATATTCATTGATGTCGCATCTGGCATTTATAAGTTAGTTATTAAAACAGTTTCGACTGAGTATTTAACAGTTAAATTAAACTCATTTCAGCTACTTGTTTAGTAAGCTAAAATATAATTTATTTTGTATTTCCACTGCAAATCGTCGATTAAAGAAATAACAAACTATCAAAATATTCACTCTGCACACAGAACTAGTTTAAAATGAAATCGGCGATTTAACATTTAATCACTTCACAAAATACTAGAGATCTATTATATATAATATTTACCTCAAACACAGAAGTACTAAGAACTTAAACCACTTCGACCAAACTAAAGGCCATCTCTATTTACAGAGATTATTTAGAAATCGAACGAAGGTTGTTCTAGTCTAACTGCAAAGTTACTGAGTGAAATGAAATAGTTTCAAACGTGGGTTAATATTTTAAACCAGACAAAGGATGAACTATCTCCCCCGCCCCGATCTCTCCCCCTTCTCATAACAGCTTCATTTAACTTAGAGGCGTGTCGTAACTGCCACCAGTGCGATTACGCACCTGCGGTAACAAACTGACCGGGAAAAGCGCGTGTCAGTTGCAAATCTCAGACAACCGTCTGAAACTGCGACTATAAGGTGTAAATATTCGCTCCTACTTAAGCGTTCGGCCGATGCGACTCGTTGTTGACCGGTGAAAATGCAGACGGATGTCGGCTCTCTCCTAGCATTCTCACGCGTTTACGTCGAGAATCTAACTCAGGAGTGTCGTGTCATCTGAAGGTACAGACCCAAGTCGGCTCGATGTCTGAGATGGACTGCAACTAAATCGCACTTCACGTCTGACTGACATCTATGTAATAAAATTACGTATCCCAGTATGGGAAAAAAACACAAGGCAAAGTTTGAGAATACTGTAGAAAATATTTTTCGCAACCGAGTGATGCGAAAAATACAGGAAAAACAAGTACGGAAAGATAATAAAATAAAAGGATTCGGGTGAGAGAATAGGAAGCAGATGTAGGCAATTTAATGATATAAAGACCTACGTGACAATAATGTTGGGATTTTACTTTGTTTTATTGCATTGATTATGTTTTTTTTTTTTTTTAAATAATATTGAAAATGCATGTGTATGATAAATGAATTGAGTATGGGAGACGAGAGAAAGGATGGGCAGAATGTTAGACGGGCCTGCGTGCCCAATTCTAAACCATTTGAAGATAAAGTTCGTTCGTTCGTTCGTTAGTTCTCCCAATTTTTCTTTTTGTTTTTTGACTTTTTCAATCATATCGTTATAATTGTCTTCTCGCTTGCTCTCTGTGCTATTTGTAAGTCCACACTATTAATTTTCTTTTGTTATTGTCCTCCATAAAAATGTCCACTGTTTCTTCTAAATAATTCCACTTTTTTTTTCTACGGCATTGTTTTTCTCCGTTCCACGCAAAGGGCAATTTATTTGTTTAAAAAATCAGTAATTACACATTTTCGTTGAAAGCCAGTTTCCACATTCATTTTCTTCTCTAATATTCCCTGAAGTAATCAAAAATTGTATGGTTCATTATGGAGATGATAGCTTGAATGATGATCAGCCATCTTTGCAGATTGAAACCATGCAAAATAACAGGGTTATTCGAATAAATTCACGACAGGGTCACTCACTGTTCAATCGTAAACGATGTTTGTCTGGGGGCGCACACCCACACACACACACATCTCAGCGCATACACACATACATGCTGTTTGGCGCATACACACAAACACACACGCAGTTTTGTGCATATATATATATATATATATATATATATATATATATATATATATATATATATATATATATATATATATATATATATATATATATATATATATATATATATATATATATATATATATATGGGCTCGTCCACATATGACATTACGCAGTTTCCCAGCAGAAACTTTTGCCGTTCCCAACTAAACACACTTGCATTGTATCCACCCCCCCCCCCCACCCCACCACCCATACACACACACCCACATATTCATTGTAAACGTTCACACCATTTGGTTCAACTTGCTAAACATTTGTGTCTTTACTCAGACTGTTATCGCGATGATGGTAACTTGTTACTGTTTTTTTTTTTTAATTTAGTATAATTTTACACAGTACAGTTTATTTAATCTGCATTTTGTATTTTAAGGTGCGAATGACGTTATTTAAAAAATAAATGTATAATAAAAAAAACAATGTAAACCAGTTAAACGTTATAACAATTATCCGATATTTCAGCTGAGATTATAATATTAATTTAAGTCGTCCACGAGGGTAGTGTTAACTGCCGCTGATAAAAGTTAACTATTGCGGTTAAAAGTAGAAACATCGATTATGAAAGACGGGAGCCCAACTCTGTTTTTGTTTTTTGTGATGTCACACCTTTCAACCCCCACCCCTATCGTCACGCAACGTCACCCCCCCCTTTTTTTTTTCTCACTTCGTGACGTCATATGTGGACGACCCCTATACACACTCATGCTGTTTCGCGCATACATACACACACACACATCTTCTTGTTAGTCATTGTAAAATAAAAAAAAATAAACCCGAACAAATTTGCATCCTTGTTTTTAACTCCTCTGTGTCAGTACTTCTTACAGTATTAACGAACGAACGAACGAACTTTATTTTCAAAGGGTTAAGAATTGGGCACGCAGGCCCGTCTTACATTCTGCCAGGCAATATTAAGCCCCTGTCAGACTATACCCAGGTATAATTAAGCCTAGTCCATAATAGCTCCCAGGGTGTAATATAGCCCAGGCTACTTTTTCTCCCGGGTATAATTCAGACAAAGCCAAAACATGCCATGTAGATGTTCCTCTTACAGGAAGCCTACACCAAGCGTGCACATGTTCTATCTGCGGTGATTCTTGTAACAATTTATTTTAAACGATGGGGTTGACAGCCTCACGTGCAACCTTATACAGGGTGTCCATAAACGAATGTACCTATTTCTTTTTTTTTTTATTTTCATCTACTTGACCAGTGTGTGGAGAGACATGTAACAATTACCGGTTCCAACTCAACTGCGAATGTTTCACTTGAAATACCCGCCGTGCGCATGCGCTCTGTTTTTGCAAAATGGCGCCGACCAAACAACAGAAGGCGTTTTGTGTGGAAGAATATGCGAAAACGACGTCTGTTATCGCAGTTCAACGCAATTTTCGGCGACAGTTTGGGGTTGATCCGCCTGATAAGAATTCCATTAAGCGTTGGTATACGACAGTCCTGGAGGAAGGTTGCCTGTGCAAAGGTATAAGCACCGGTCGCCCGTCATGTTCGGAGGAGGCAGTGGATAGAGTTCGGCAAGCCTTCCAGCACAGCCCAATGAAGTCAGTTCGAAGGGCGAGTTGTGAGTTGGAAATGCCCCGCAGTACGGTATGGAAAGGGCTTTTTTGAGTCTTTGTAAAGTATGCTTAAAAACTTGCATAGATTATCTTACTTTTGTGATAGAAAGCATCCTCGTACCACGCCATGGGGCCGAGAATAAATTTTTGACAAGGGTACAATCTTTTATGGACACCCTGTATTAGTAACCTTGTACGATTTGCCTCAAGGAGCAGTAGTCCCATTATTTAGTAGTATCATCAGACCCCCCCCCCCCCCCCCCCCCCCCCCCCCCCCCCCCCCCCCCCCATCCCGCGGGAACTACAGTGGGCTTTTATTTGCCGTTCTTGAAGCATTTGTAGGCTTGCGTATTCTTCTTCCTAAACAATCATTAACTCTTAAAGGATGTTGGGGTCGGAGTGGCTAAGAGGTAAGGCGTCCTCCTTTAATTCTAGAGGTACCGGGTTCGATTTCCAGTAGAGGGAATATAATGTATGGCAATTTTTTTTTCGGAACCAGTGATCCTAATGATGTCATACTCCCCCATGGTCTCATGGGTAGTGAGATCGGATGCCTAGCCTTCTCGAATAATGGCGAAAAAAATAGGAGTTTCCATGTGCAAGTTGCGCACGTTAAAAATCCCACGGCAGTTGGAAATCGTAAAGAGCAGGCCATAAGGCCGCTGCCCTAGCAAAATTAAAAAAAAAAATTCCCACAAAATATATTTATAGAATGTGTGATTCCTATATTCACACACTGGGATTCTCGCCGGTGCTACGGAGTTCGTGAACTGTGTTGAGATCATCCTTGTGTGATCTAAGAGAAGAGATGTGAGCACTGATAGAGCTGTCCGTGTGCAATGAAGATAGTCCTTAAAACGAAACCATTGGACGTTCATGTTTTCCACATGTTTTTCCTTCATTTTGAGTTTTCGTATAGTGTTACAGTTTAAAGGTCGGTTCTTTCAAAGATTAGGAGCCGCGGTAGCATAGTGGTTAGTGCACTGGCTTCCTAGCGCAGTGGTCTATGGTTCGATCCCCAGATGAGGTGGGATTTTTTTTAAGGCCAAAAACGGCTCCTGGGTCGGCCCAGCCCCAAATGGGTACCAGAGCAACTCTGGGAAGGTTAAGGTGGCCGGCGTGATGCTGACCACATCACCCCTAGTGTGCCGATGGTCAAGAAAATATGGGCCTAACACCATATTCCAAATATGCCTCATGGGCGTGTAACGGGATCCTTTATCCTTTTAGCTTTCAAAGATTAAGAGAGAAAGTATGATTATATTAAACAGTGTGGTACAGGACAATGGCTGAGACTTAATAAAATATATAATTGGGGCATCACAAAACAAATAATGTAGTTCAAATGCACCGGCCGTGAAGCCCGGCCTGCTATCACGAGCGGCTGGGAAATTTGGCCCTGAGTACTGAGGTCTTGTCCTTTAACAGTTAAGACAGAGTGACCCTTGGTATTACTCACACACAGAACGAACAAATCGTGGTTTTTTTGTCCACTCCAGATTTAGGCTCCTTAGTCGTCTCGCGGGGATCATTGAGACGAGAGATTTTATATTTTGTCTTTTTATTTACAGCAGATGGCCGCTCTTGTTTATTGTCTTCTATTCAGTACTGACAAGTACATCTAAGGAAACGGAAAGAACCCCACCATAAAACTTTGTTCTTTTATTTGAAATTTCTTTATTTTGTTTTCTTTCTTGTTCTTGTCGTCCTTAAAAGAATCGATAGCAATTTTCTGCACCCCGTTTAACAAAGAGGTTTTTTTTTTTTCGTTTTTTTTAAGGTGTAAAGGATGAATTGTAAATTCGCCCCAATTAGAAAGGACTACACTATTTACAAGTTTATTATAGCAAAAAAAAAAAAAAAACAACAACAACAACCAACCAAACAAACAAACAAATAAACAAAACAACAACAAAAAGACATTCGTGTTGTGAAGATAAAATTGTGTAAATTTTTCTCTGTTTAAAATGATCAAAAATATTTGCTAGATAATCATAACAAAGTAAACAAGGCATGTTGTCAAGGTTGTAATTGCTAAATATTCTCCTGTTAGAAATAACAAAAATATTTATCGATTAAAGATAACACGGAAATAAGTCAGGTTGTAAAGACTCCACTTTGTAAATTTGCCCCGTTTAGAAATAATAGAATGAGCTCCTAAAAGGATTTGAATGATGACGTTATAGAATAATATTCGTGATAAAAATAAAGACTGCGCACAATGACAGATAAAAGCATTATGGAAATCAAAAAGCTGAGAGCAGGCCAGCTAATTTAAAAAAGGACTATGTTTAGTTGAAAAGCTCTGGATAAATTATAAAGAAATGATATTTTTGTCTTTATTACATGGTAGAATGGAGGAATGACAATCTTCATCTTAAATGTCAAGGCTGGAATTATTGTATAACTCTCAAAGACGAAGATAAACAAATACAACAGTCAGAAGGATACAGACTTTCATAAATGACTGCTTGTGTTGAACAGAAAAAAATACAGACTTTCATAAATGACTGCTTGTGTAGAACAGAAAAAATACAGATTTTCATAAATGACTGCTTGTGTAGAACAGAAAAAATACAGACTTTCGTAAATGACGGCTTGTGTAGAATAGAAAAATACAGAATTTCATAAACGACTGTTTGTGTAGAATAGAAAGATACAGACTTTCATAAACGACTGTTTGTGTAGAATAGAAAGATACAGACTTTCATAAATGACTGCTTGTGTAGAATAGAAAAATACAGACTTTCATAAACGACTGCTTGTGTAGAACAGAAAAAATACAGACTTTCATAAACGACTGTTTGTGTAGAATAGAAAGATACAGACTTTCATAAACGACTGTTTGTGTAGAATAAAAAAATACAGACTTTCATAAACGACTGTTTGTGTAGTATAGAAAGAAACAGACTTTCATAAACGACTGTTTGTGTAGAATAGAAATATACAGACTTTCATATACGACTGTTTGTGTAGAATAGAAAAATACAGACTTTAATAAACGGCTGTTTGTGTAGAATAGAAAAATACAGACTTTAGTAAACGGCTGTTTGTGTAGAATAGAAAGATACACACTTTCATAAACGACTGTTTGTGTAGAATAGAAAAATACAGACTTTCATAAACGACTGTTTGTGTAGAATAGAAAGATACAGACTTTCATAAACGACTGTTTGTGTAGAATAGAAAGATACAGACTTTCATAAACGACTGTTTGTGTAGAATAAAAAAATACAGACTTTCATAAACGACTGTTTGTGTAGTATAGAAAGAAACAGACTTTCATAAACGACTGTTTGTGTAGAATAGAAATATACAGACTTTCATATACGACTGTTTGTGTAGAATAGAAAAATACAGACTTTAATAAACGGCTGTTTGTGTAGAATAGAAAAATACAGACTTTAGTAAACGGCTGTTTGTGTAGAATAGAAAGATACACACTTTCATAAACGACTGTTTGTGTAGAATAGAAAAATACAGACTTTCATAAACGACTGTTTGTGTAGAATAGAAAGATACAGACTTTCATAAACGACTGTTTGTGTAGAATAGAAAGATACAGACTTTAATAAACGGCTGTTTGTGTAGAATAGAAAAATACAGACTTTCATAAACGTTTGTTTGTGTAGAATAGAAAGATACAGACTTTCATAAACGACTGTTTGTGTAGAATAGAAAGATACAGACTTTCAAAAACGACTGTTTGTGTAGAATAGAAAGATGCAGACTTTCATAAACGACTGTTTGTGTAGTATACAAAAATAAAGACTTTAAAATACGGCTGTTTGTGTAGAATAGAAAAATACAGACTTTAATAAACGGCTGTTTGTGTAGAATAGAAAGATACAGATTTTAATAAACGGTTGTTTGTGTAGAATAGAAAAATACAGATTTTCATGAATGACGCCTTGTGTAGAATAGAAAAATTGAGATGGTATGACTTGAGATCACCAAATTGGTAATGATGGAAAGAACCGGCAGAGGAAGATGTGAGGAGAAGAGGCTGGCGTTTGATAGAACACACGTGTGAGAAAATCAGACGATAGCATTACAAGGCAGTTCGTGTTCTGGAAACCCCCAGGGAAACAGAAATAGAGGAGTCGAGAAAGTACACAGAGAAGACGACGCGGAAAGACATAGAGCGGTTAGCGCTGGACAGGAAGGTTTGGTGTGTAGTTGTTGAAGACGTGCTTCACGCGGAACTGAAAAGTTAGAAGAAGAAGAAGAAGAAGAAGAAGAAGAAAATGAAGAAAAAGAAAAGGAGGAAGAAGTAGAATAAGAAGAAAAGGAGGAAGAAGAAGAAGGAAAGAGAGGAAGAAGCTGAAAAAAGAGTAAAAAAGGTAGTCCTACAGCAGATACTGCCGTAGGGGAATGAAGTGTTACAGACTTCACTAAACTAGGTCCAGCATCGATAGGTGGAGATGACCAGTTCCATTCCTCGCTGCCTTGTCCTTCCCTAACTCAAGTGAAAAATCAGGTACCCATTTAAAGCTAGGTAGACAGAAGCGTTTCGATACCGTGCATTGAACCAGGTACCTTTGCCTTGAGAGACCAGTGCTCTAACCACTCTATCAATCGGGCGCTCTGAAAGAAAGGGTAAGAAGTTATAATGGCAGCATGAAAGAGCAGAATTGAAACATAGATATCGTGAATATGTTGAAGTGCAAAATAAAATGACACGAATGGAAACTCGTCTTCAAAAGCATCACTATTATCCTTCTACTCCCAATGGAGCATAGGCCATGAACAATTTTATGCCAAGCTTTCTTGTCCTGTTCCATCCATTCAAGGTTTTTTTTTTCCATTATTTTCTTATCTGTCCTCACAAAGGCGAAAAAGAAGAATTCATGAAGACAAAGAAAGAAGACGGAGTCAAGTTAGACGAAGATGATGATGGTGATCATGATGAGGAAGATGAGACACTGGAAGAAGAAAAAAGAACAACAACAACTCTAAAACCTCAAACGTGTCTCATTAACTACAATTTTTACTCCATTTTGTAACAGAAATCCCATCACGCCAATCGCTTGTCACGACCTTTTAAAGGATTCTTATCTTTCCTCCCAAACACCTTTTTTTCTCAAGTAATTACTTCCGTTTGCCATTGTTCAATCCACCATTTCCGGGCGGATGAACAACACAAATACTTATTTATGTGTTATTATTTCCATCCAAGGATATTCATCTCTTTGTCATTATCCATTCCTTCGCGCATTGTTATTTAAGAGTACGAGTTATCCGTGTTCGAAGCCAAAATTGCGCAGTGGTATAATTATCTTACGCGTCATCTTTATATTAATTTATTGCGGCTTTAAATCATGACTCAGGCCCTATCAAATAGAGAACATGATAATATTAATGGAACCCACGCCTCATTGGTTGCCCCGTGTAGTTCCTGGTGGTCTATGAACAGACAAAGAAAGATTAGGGCTACTGCACTTTGATGCATGTCGTACAAGGAGAATAATAAGAGATGGTGCATGTCACGGATTGCCTCCCCTTAGCTCTGCAGTAGTGGTCCACTAGTGGCCAACACTCAAGAGTATCTAATATGGGTCTTCAAAGGTGTCTACCTTCGCGCAAGATTACTCTTGGCAGAGTTGTAGATAGAAGGATAATAATGCTTCTATCTCAAGGGAGTTTTCACAAGATGTTTTCAGGAGTCAAGACCAATGCTGCATAGGGCACAGCACTATTAACTTATATCTGATCCGTTGCCTTTCATGAAAAATTAAGCAATGGTTTTAGTTCGTTCAAGCCCCCAGCTGGTGTAAATCCAGCGAAATTCTTTTATAAGTATTTGCTCTATAGATGTAAATATATGTCTAAATGTATATATTACAGAGTCTTGCTCATACGTTTGCTTTCATACCTATAATAACTGAATCAACAATGATTGTTTTGCTTTAAAATAACATGTAACACATTTAATAAGCAATTAGTTTTTAACAGGTTAAAATAACGATGGAATGATGGTGAATTGTAGATGTATATAAAACGTGTCTTCACTGAGACAGGGGTTAAGGATTTATAAATATTTTGTCCTTTTGCTGTTTCCTTTAATAAGAACTTAGCTGGTCTAAGTGAGTCCTGCAGCCGTGGTTTCGTCAGTTCTTTTGTGATGAGGGCACTTCTCCACACAGCTCGTCCGATATAGGTGGTTAGTGTTGAATCCCTGTTCCTGACTCACAACTAGTGGCATAGAAACTTTAGTCTTGCAGCTTCGTACCACGAACTTTAGACAAAATAGAAAGAACAAATGCCTCTGCTAAGTACACAGTGTTGGAGGATTAACAGGCGCATTGTCTCGCTGTCCACCCACCAACGTTAGCCTCTGAAAAATTAGACCTTTTGAGTATACACAGCGTTACTCAGGGAAGATGATTATAATTCATCAATATTTTTCTCTTTATTAAACTGGGAAATCATGTGCTTGGACAACGCAAATGCAATGATTTATTTGAATTACAACTAACAAGGTACATATATCTCACAAAATAATACTGTACACTTAATGCACATGGGATGCACTCATCACTGCTGTGGTAAAAAGGGATGTTATAAATATTTATAGGGGACTTAGTGTACTGACTGAGATCAGCTGTGAAGGTATCTGTATCTAATAGGTGTAGTGTTTTACAGATAACCTTACTTGCTACCACATTTATACCTCAGTCAGAATTATTCTGGAATATTGTGATGACTACGTTAAATGTCTAGGGTTATGTAAATGATGAAGTGTAAGTCACAACAACAACAGACAGATAAACAATTTAATTTATTCCACCACACTTGACAACACTGTGACACTCACACACATTTAACACTCTATAAGACTATCTTAAATGAGTCACTGGTAAAGTTTCAAATATTTATGTATTAATTACTTTCACTACTATATATATATATCCTGATTCAAATACAAAGTGAACCAGGAATCACAATCAAATGTAATCACAATTTATATGTACAGAATTTATAAATATGAACCTTGTAGTGACATATTTTATTAATATTATCCTATGTGTGTCAGTTTTGTAGTAGTACTATGAGGTAATACTGGTTTTGTTTTTCAAGCTATGTTGTTATTTGTCATCATGACTTCAAGTGTTTGTTTATCTTGGAAATAGTATGGGGAATCTTCACCGTTCCTATCAATTTAAACAATGTATTTTCCCTCTGATTTATTATAAAGTCAATTTTAGAGGGGAACACATAATGTTGAGCTCCTCTGGCCACAGAGGCTTAACTTTCGTGATGGCGGCAGGAAAAGACTCCTCTGCTCGATTGCTCCCCTGTGTTCTGGAGACACCTCACTAGTCGCTATCTGGACCCAGGAGTATGTTGTCAGACTCTAGATTCAGCAAAGCTCAGACCAGGTGCTGCTCAATAACTTTAGGACCACAGTCCCTGAAACAAGAAGGTTGTACCTCCTATTTCAGAACTAATCTATAATCTATTTCCAGACTGAACACAATACATAACAAACACTGAGTTCAGAGCGGTAGGCCAACTGCCAGCTTCATCTGAAACAATTTCCACCAGTATACTCCTCCCTAATGGTCACTACGCCTCTGCAATTCCAGCATTAGTTCGTTCTAGTCAATAAGATAGGTGTCAGTGTACTGTTTGGCAATTCCATGCAGTTTTACTTTTCTCCGACACCTTCTGTTCAGGTTGGAGCAATATTTAGGCCTTGCCTCATGTTCGCTACTGAACCACACACATATATAGACATAAATTATCAATTTACATTCAATTTTCATTAAAAAGATATTGAATATATCAAGCTTACCACAATTCATGGAATAATACACAGTTACGTTGACTGGCAATGAATATAGCACAATTTCGATCTGCCGATGTCCCAGGCTTTTATTTAGAAAAATATGCACTGGCGCTCAACGCACTGGTTCTTTAGTAAATTTATTTGAAAAATGTGGTGCTAAACTGACGCTTCTAATTGCCTATATTGGCGGGTCTAACCAATCGAGCCATGTTTACACAAGCGTTTGAAAAAAGTACCCTTCCTTCCGTCTCCCCTAACAACAAAAGATAGTATTTGTAGCCCGACTAATCGTGTTTAGCCTTACATTTACTTTCCGCCAATCAAATAGGAGGTAACATGTTGGCCTATTTCCCGTACAATGGTGGTGTCAAAATCTGCCACTGAGCGATTCTGATTTTGGGGTTGTCTGACACCCTCACTATTTCTTTTCTCTATAATTTGTTAATTCCTAGACTATTTGCGTAACGTTTAACATATTCTTTGTCAGCAAGTCCTAAGGAACCCAACTATATAAATTTTATGGGGCTAAGGGGCTGCGTTCAAAATATGCATTTTCTTCTACCTCCTGTTCACTTCGAATACGATGTGGTGTCTGAGTACTGTAATGTTTTCAAACGTAAACCAGTATAATGTCATATTTCCTAATAAGCATTTCTCAGGATTTTAAAACCTAACTCTGGTATGGGTAGTGTTTTTTATCACTGTCCATTTGAAAAAAGTTAGTGCTTGTGGCCTTACACGCGTGATGTCATTAATTGTATAGCGAGACGCGTGTTAGTGCTGCATGTGTTCCGGCTTTCAGCCCTCCCTTTCTTTCTATCCTAAGTCCATCTGTCCGTTCGTTTATGGTAACGTAGTGTATAAAATGACATGAATGGAATATTAAATATAGGTCAGCTTGCGTATCTCAAGGTTTTTCTTAGAAAGGCAGTACACGTTTTATTGTGTTGTGGAAACGCGTGTATGCTGCAGAAGGCTTTTACTATCAACGTGAAACGTTACAATTTGCAGACGAAGTAGAAAACAAGAGGATCTCGAGTACCGTCATTGTGACAGCACTGTTCTTTACCATTCTTCTTTCCTTTTATTGAATTTATGTGTTAGGCTTTACATTTACTTTTTAATTTATATATGTGGATTAGAATTTCTCACGACAAATTCTCCCCACTTAAAACAGATGTTATATGTCAGTCTATAATTCTATATACACATAGAGAAATTTATTATCCTTTCTGGGGCTTAGGGTGATTCTCATCACACGGATGGCGGCTTAAAAAATCCGCTCCCAGATTTGTTTTTCCACTTATATACTCTATGCTAAACTCAAATGGCTGCATCAGTAATGACCAACGGAGTAATCTAGAATTTTCATGCCTAGCCTGCGCTAGAAACGACAAGGGTTTGTGATCCGTTTGCAACTTAAATGCCTTCCCATACAGATAAATATTGAATTTCTTTATCGCCTATATTACTGCAAGACACTCTTTTTCGCTAGTTGAGTAGTTGGTTTCAGCTTTATTCAACTTTCTGCTAGCATATGCCACTGGGCTTAATTCCCCATCCAATGCATCTGATTTCTGTAGCAGAGTCGCACCTAACCCAATATTACTGGCATCCGTCATTACTATGAATTCTTGACTTAAGTCAGGTAATTTAAAAATAGGTTTGCTTGTGAGCTTTTCCTTCAATTCCTGGTAAGCCATTTCACATTGTGGTGTCCATGTAATTCGATCTGGATTTCCTTTACGTGTCAAATCAGTTAACGGTGCACATATGGAATTAAAGTTTTTGATATACTTTTGGTAGAAACCACATAATGAGACAAAGGATCTCACGTCTTTCTTGGTTTGTGGTCTCGGGGCTTTCTTTAGTTTCTCTAAATTCTTTGGGTCAGGGGTCATGTTTCCCTGATAAACTGTGTGTCCCAAGAATTCTAATTCTTTACATCCAACGCAACATTTGGTTGGTCGGGCTGTTAAATTCGCTTCCCTAAGTCGATTAAACAGCATGTTCAGAGAATCAATGTGTTCCTCAAATGTTTCTGTTGCTATAAGGATATCATCCATGAAATTTGTGATGCATGGGTTATTCAGAGGGTCCAATAATTTTCTCATCATTCTAGAGAAGACACTAGGTGCATTCTTCAATCCAAATGGCAATCTGTTAAACTCATAGTGTCCCTCTGAGGTACTAAACGCTAGGTATGGTCTAACCTCAGGCTTTACTGGAATCTGATAGTATCCTTTACTCAGATCCACTTTTGAGAAATATTTAGCTTTATTTAGTCTGGCAAACAACTGATTTATATCCGGCAATGGATCCACCTGTCCTTCTGTAATAGCATTCAGTCTCCTGTAATCTATACAGAGTCTATGTTCTCCAGAGGGTTTCCTTAAAAGTACAACACTGGAACTATACGAAGATTCACTGTGTGAAATAATTCCTTCCTTCAACAAATAGTCTATCTCTTCCTTCAAAGCTTTCTCCTTAGCAAAAGGAATCGAATAGGGTTTCATACAGACAGGTGTGGGGTCTATCAGTTTCATATCATATTCCAATAAGTTTGTATGCCCTGGTCGGTCTGTTAACACCTCTGCATGATTATCTAGAACCTGTTGTACTCTCTTCTTTTGCTCTTTCGTTAAGTGTGTACTGATTTTCACCTGTGCCGCTGTCTCACAGGGATGTAATGGATATTCAAATGATGAAAGTGGTTCCTTTTTCATTTCCATGGCAATGGACAAGGTTAACAAGTGTGTCTCTTCCTGATTTTCTCTTTCCAAATATTTCTTCAGGAGATTCACATGATAGATTTTTTCTTTCCCCTTCTTATCTATCTTATAATTGGTTCTAGACACCTTCTCTAGAACTGTATATGGACCTTGCCATCCAATTTGTAACTTATTCTGACTACCGGGGAGAAGAAGCAGTACCTTCTCTCCCACAGCCAAATCTCTGTCTTTCGCCTTTCTGTTATAATAGGCAGCATGTTTCTTCCTGGCTTGTTTCAAATTTTCATTAGCAAGTTTCCAGCCAGTTTTTAAACGAGTGGTCAGCTCATTCACATATTGGTATGAGGATGTAATGTTTTCCTCTGCCTTTTCATCAGTCCACGTTCTTAACAGCGCTTCCAGTGGACCTTTTATTGGCCTTCCAAATAATAATGTTGCCGGGGCCATTCCGGTTGAACTATGGGGTACCTCCCGATAAGCAAAGAGGGCGGCGTGAAGGTACTGATCCCATGTATCTGGTTTTTTCGTGTGCCAACTTTCTCAGGATCGACATCAATGTGCCATTAAATCTTTCCACTTGGCCGTTCCCTTGGGGGGGTGGTACACACTACAATGGAAGTGTTTGGCCTGGAAGATCCTGAAAACTTCTTCTGTTAGTTTCCCCTTGAACTGAGAGCCATTATCAGTCAAGATTTGATTGGGAAAGCCTAACCTTGTGAAAATTGTGAGCAATGCCTCTGCCACATGTTTAGAATCAATCGATGACAGGGCTACCGCCTCTCCCCACATAGAACAAGTGTCCACCAGAGTCAGAATGTAGCTGTTCCTTCTCTTGGTTCGGGTGAGAGGTCCCACAAGATCCACGGCAACTCTCTCAAAGGGTGTTCCCACTATGGGCATTTCCCCCAGAGTTGCTGGTGCAGTCCAATGTTTAGGTGCTACTCGTTGGCACTCCGGACAGGATTTTACATATCGTTTGATATCTTCAGTTATCCCTGGCCAGAAATAGTGACAAGCTATACGCTGTCCTGTTGCGCTGATCCCCATATGACCACTGAAGGGAATCGCATGCCCTAGTTCCAACACTTTAGTCCTATATGAAGTGGGAAGGACCAGCTGTCCGTGACCATTGGATTCAGATCCAGCCTTCCTATAAATCAGTTTGTTCTTCATATAAAACTCTCCCTTGCCTGGAGGTGTATGAGATTTGGGCAACTTCTTGAAACACGGCTTGAGTGTTTTGTCCTCAGCCTGTGCCTTCCTCATCTCATCTGGATGAGTATTTATTGGATTATCCTCCTCCTTTTCAGACTGTGATCTGGTCTGCACTGTTGCCAATATCACAGGTCTCTTGGGATTCCCCAAGAAGACATATCTACACCCCAATATCAGAGGGTAGATTGGCTCATTTATCACTGCTGCTTTTATGATTCCTTCCACATATCGCGTTTTCACCTTTATCCGGGCGACGGGAAGTGTCATGGTAGCTACATCCTTGGTTGCAGTTTGAATCTCCACTGTTTCTGTGGTGTATTGATCTGCCTGCACCAGGTGAGAACTCACAACGGAATCGTAATCTAAACCGGTATCATATAAACACCTTATAGTGACACCATTACAGATGACATCTTCACACACTGGAGGGTGGTATGGTTCCTGTAGTTCTGCAGGTTTGACCTTTTTTTCATTTTTTCCAGATGTCATAGCAGCACAATGAGGAGGTTTCCTTCTACAATGGTCAGTGTCATGATTGTTCATCTTACAATTTTTACACCACCTTTTCCCTTGGTTGAAAGATTTTCTTTCATCATATTTCCTTTCATCGAATTGTGGGGTTTTATTTTTATTGTCATACCGTGGCCTATCAAACTGTGGCTTACCTTTGTTTTGATCTCTAGGATCAAATTTATTAAAGTTCTGTGGTGCCCTAAAATTATCCACCTGTTTCTTCTTATTACCTGATACCTCTGCCTGAGCTGCTTGATACCTTTCAGCAACATTTAGCAACTCACCCAGCCTCTCTGCACCTTGTTCCATGAGAAACTTTCTCAGGTCTGGAGCCATGGACTCTCTTAATTGTTCTATAAGGACCATTTCCTTAAGATCTTGGGTTTTCCCCAGAGAAGTCCATTTCTCCAAGTATGTCTCTAACCGTGCAGAGAACTGGTGATAGGTTTCACCTGACAGTAGTTTAGCATTCCTAAATTTTTTCCTATAAAATTCTGCGTTCTTTTCATATCTTAACAAAAGAGCCTGCTTTAGCATGTCATAATTTTCTTGATCACCTCTGTTCATTTTGGCAAAAACTTCATAAGCTGCCCCACGAAGCCCTTGAGATAACTTTAAGCTCCACCTTTCTCTTTCTAACCCATACGTGGTAGCTAATAGTTCATATCTATTTAGATAGCTCTCAATATCATCGTCTTTCTCAACAAAATGATCTAAATGAAAGTTCATAGCTGAGGTTGAGGCTCCCTGACTAGCAGTGGCATCAGAGGTAAAGGGACTGGCACCATTTTCAGGAGCATGCCCTTGAAACTCAAACTCCCTTAGTCGTAACTCATGTTCCCTTTGTAATCTCTTCTCCTCCTTTTCTGCTTCCCTTTCTGCAGCTAATCGCTTGTCTTCTCTTTCTGCAGCTAATTTCTTCTCTTCTCTTTCTGCCTCCAATTTCTCAGCCTCAGCCTCAATCTGCAGCCTCTTAGTCTCAGCCTCAGCCTCAAATTGTAACTTCTTAATTTCTTTCTCAGCCTCTAACCTCTTATCTTCGGCCAACCTTTCAGATTCTAATTTTCTTTCGGCCTCTTTTTCTAATCTTCTTTCTTCCCGTTCAATATATTTGTCACATTCAGCAGTGACATAAGCAATCATAATTTGCCCGTCCATTCCTAACTCTTTTGCAGTCTGCACAGCAGCAGATCGAAATTTGGCCAAGTCGGCCATTTTCTAACAGGTAAATGTATGTAATGTCTAACTAAACAATACAATCTGTAATTACTTATCCAAGGACACCACAGGCACTGAGAGCTCAACGTTATTTATTTCCACCCAAGGATACCTTTTAATTCTTATTATTCCCTGAAGTGAATTACCCCCAATATTTATAATAGGGAAAGATTCAAAATCCCGGACGAGCCCCCAATATATGTGGTAAAATGGGATGTTATAAATATTTATAGGGGACTTAGTGTACTGACTGAGATCAGCTGTGAAGGTATCTGTATCTAATAGGTGTAGTGTTTTACAGATAACCTTACTTGCTACCACATTTATACCTCAGTCAGAATTATTCTGGAATATTGTGATGACTACGTTAAATGTCTAGGGTTATGTAAATGATGAAGTGTAAGTCACAACAACAACAGACAGATAAACAATTTAATTTATTCCACCACACTTGACAACACTGTGACACTCACACACATTTAACACTCTATAAGACTATCTTAAATGAGTCACTGGTAAAGTTTCAAATATTTATGTATTAATTACTTTCACTACTATATATATATATCCTGATTCAACTACAAAGTGAACCAGGAATCACAATCAAATGTAATCACAATTTATATGTACAGAATTTATAAATATGAACCTTGTAGTGACATATTTTATTAATATTATCCTATGTGTGTCAATTTTGTAGTAGTACTATGAGGTAATACTGGTTTTGTTTTTCAAGCTATGTTGTTATTTGTCATCATGACTTCAAGTGTTTGTTTATCTTGGAAATAGTATGGGGAATCTTCACCGTTCCTATCAATTTAAACAATGTATTTTCCCTCTGATTTATTATAAAGTCAATTTTAGAGGGGAACACATAATGTTGAGCTCCTCTGGCCACAGAGGCTTAACTTTCGTGATGGCGGCAGGAAAAGACTCCTCTGCTCGATTGCTCCCCTGTGTTCTGGAGACACCTCACTAGTCGCTATCTGGACCCAGGAGTATGTTGTCAGACTCTAGATTCAGCAAAGCTCAGACCAGGTGCTGCTCAATAACTTTAGGACCACAGTCCCTGAAACAAGAAGGTTGTACCTCCTATTTCAGAACTAATCTATAATCTATTTCCAGACTGAACACAATACATAACAAACACTGAGTTCAGAGCGGTAGGCCACCTGCCAGCTTCATCTGAAACAATTTCCACCAGTATACTCCTCCCTAATGGTCACTACGCCTCTGCAATTCCAGCATTAGTTCTTTCTAGTCAATAAGATAGGTGTCAGTGTACTGTTTGGCAATTCCATGCAGTTTTACTTTCTCCGACACCTTCTGTTCAGGTTGGAGCACTATATAGGCCTTGCCTCATGTTCGCTACTGAACCACACACATATACAGACATAAATTATCAATTTACATTCAATTTTCATTAAAAAGATATTGAATATATCAAGCTTACCACAATTCATGGAATAATACACAGTTACGTTGACTGGCAATGAATATAGCACAATTTCGATCTGCCGATGTCCCAGGCTTTTATTTAGAAAAATATGCATTGGCGCTCAACGCACTGGTTCTTTAGTAAGTTTATTTGAAAAATGTGGTGCTAAACTGACGCTTCTAATTGCCTATATTGGCGGGTCTAACCAATCGAGCCATGTTTACACAAGCGTTTGAAAAAAAGTACCCTTCCTTCCGTCTCCCCTAACAACAAAAGATAGTATTTGTAGCCCGACTAATCGTGTTTAGCCTTACATTTACTTTCCGCCAATCAAATAGGAGGTAACATGTTGGCCTATTTCCCGTACAATGGTGGTGTCAAAATCTGCCACTGAGCGATTCTGATTTTGGGGTTGTCTGACACCCTCACTTTTTCTTTTGGCTATAATCTGTTAATTCCTAGACTATTTGCGTAACGTTTAACATATTCTTTGTCAGCAAGTCCTAAGGAACCCAACTATATAAATTTTATGGGGCTAAGGGGCTGCGTTCAAAATATGCATTTTCTTCTACCTCCTGTTCACTTCGAATACGATGTGGTGTCTGGGTACTGTAATGTTTTCAAACGTAAACCAGTATAATGTCATATTTCCTAATAAGCATTTCTCAGGATTTTAAAACCTAACTCTGGTATGGGTAGTGTTTTTTATCACTGTCCATTTGAAAAAAGTTAGTGCTTGTGGCCTTACACGCGTGATGTCATTAATTGTATAGCGAGACGCGTGTTAGTGCTGCATGTGTTCCGGCTTTCAGCCCTCCCTTTCTTTCTATCCTAAGTCCATCTGTCCGTTCGTTTATGGTAACGTAGTGTATAAAATGACATGAATGGAATATTATTTATAGGTCAGCTTGCGTATCTCAAGGTTTTTCTTAGAAAGGCAGTACACGTTTTATTGTGTTGTGGAAACGCGTGTATGCCGCAGAAGGCTTTTACTATCAACGTGAAACGTTACAATTTGCAGACGAAGTAGAAAACAAGAGGATCTCGAGTACCGTCATTGTGACAGCACTGTTCTTTACCATTCTTCTTTCCTTTTATTGAATTTATGTGTTAGGCTTTACATTTACTTTTTAATTTATATATGTGGATTAGAATTTCTCACGACAACTGCTCCATTCGGAGTCTGGGGTTGCTGCTACTTTCGCTTTTCTGTATGAACTATAATGAAGCAATCTCCAGTGCTTGCTGTAGTGGTTTATGAATATACTATTTTCATATGTTGAGGATGCCAGCCTCATATTTAACCAATTAGCAAGAAAAATTATGTCAAATTCACATTTGTAAAATAAAGGTTCACAACTTACCCCAAATGGGGTCTACAATCTCCTCGCACAGATATATGGACACAGCACTTTGATTGGATGCTTCGAACACTGGTCTGGAAAATTTTATTATTCCTCATATGACTTGATTCTGATTCCTTAAGTATCCAGTCTTTGTATTTAAAAATGCGGCTTTTCTGTTACGTTTTAAAGATGCCCAAATACTTTGATCTGTCACTTATAATTTTGGAATTCGTGTCTCTCTGGCTCCTGGGAGTTGCTAATTCGACTCTGCGATGCAGTCTGTTTTGTGTCTCCGATTTCGCTAGATTATATTTCGATTTCTCAGTTCAAATCCCAGATTGTACTTTATGACCAACTTGCCAATGAAAGTCAAAGTCTATTCCGGCTCTCAAATTGAACCAATGGTCAGCTCTTTTGAACTATGTGGGTCGGGGTGTTAAATCATGTCTATCTCCCGCGTGTTTTAAAATATCAATTTTAAAATTTAAACTCGTGACCTCTTCCACATATGTAGTAATACTTCCGATTGCACTTTTATGCAAACTCACAAACACATCGGTGAACTCATTTCTTGGGCTAATACTTCCGCCCCTATTGTCTCCTCTGACAGGTTATGTGTAATCTTGATACAGAGATAGTATTCGGAAGTGATTACATATATCCCCTGTGTTTGAGTACATTCCTCAGACGGATTTCTTAGACAGCAAATCTGGCTTTCTTTCCATCGCTCGTGCGCAACCACCTTGTGTCAACACAGATCGCCTCAATCAAAGGTGGCTAGACGACTTACGTGATAAAAGTATTATCCGCTGACATTTCAATATAGCCTGGTTTTATTACGATTCACCTAGCGAAACGTAAACAAGTCTAGAGAGTGGTCAGAGCGAAAATTTAAGTGCATAAAATATGCCGAATAATGGGACGATGAGTGAGGAAAATGAAGAAATGAAGTGATACTGCCGGAGAGAACGACAGTTATGGAAAATTCACAACTGATTTCGTCACAGTGCATAGGGCAGCAACTTCATCATCTAAATTAAATTATCACAGAAACTCCTACTACAAGAGCATGTGAATGTTAGGTGAAGTTCCCAGCAAAGGGAGCGGCTACATGTGGGGATCCTTGCTCCATAAGTAGAGCAAAGGAAAATTATGATGGCTTTGGTTGCAAGTTCCAAAGTCAGTCCTAGTTTTATCCATGCTGTCAGTTTCAGGCAATTATGAAAGTAACACTTTTATTTGTATATAAATTACTGTCCTTTTTTTTTTTAAAGTTTTGCCTCGTTTTGGCGAGGCGCGTCCCGTTCAACCTAGTCGGTTATATTAGGGCGCATGTCCAAATATAAATGACCCTTAGGTCTGAGGTGACGATGTTTATTTATTTATTTATTACTGTCCTGAATTACTTAACCCCTTGCTGATGTTCCACAGTCAGCATAATGTATTTTCCGCGACGTCACCAAGGCTTTAAATATTCTTCTTAATTGTTGTCACGGGTGTACTCCCCTTTGCGCTGCACTGATGGTCACACTGTGGCCTAAATTCAGAGTATCTTCTGAGGGTCTTCAAAGATGTCTACCTTTCGCTCAAGATTACTCATGGCAGAGATGTGAATTGAAGAATGGCGCTTCAGTTCTAGAGGGCCTCAAAGGAATTTAAAGAAATGAAGTACAACGGCAGATATGATCCAGGCCGTGTAAACTTTTTATCTTTCCTGACCTTCTTTGAGTAAGGATTTTGCTCGTTCCTTGTGTCAACCCTCAACTGATTTAACTCAGTAAAATATTATTTTAATAGCTCTGTTATAGGTATCTAAATGACTGAGACATATGGGTGCAGTTCACTTAAAATGACTAAATCAACTATAAATGTATATATTTACAGATAACAAAATGTAATTGTCAATTATCGTTAACAAATGGAAAATACATAACGGTGGGGTGAATTAGCTAGAATCTTTAAAATTGTATCACGGGGGATGATCTGGATAGTATAAATAATTTTTTTTATTAGAGTTCACTTGGCAACTTTGAATGGGTACTAGCTACCATTCAGATTTCGGTTGGTTTCTGCTCCAGCCGATACTTGTTCCTTGCAAGTTGTAGACTGGTTCACCTGTCACTGGTCAAGTCTGGTGGCCGCAACACGTCCCTCGTAGTATCGTGGGATAATTGCGAAGATGGTCCAGAGTCTGCTAAGACTCGTCTGCTGTAGGTGTCTAGCTTTGACTGAAGGCCACTTATTCCACACACTTGTATCACAGATAGTACCACCAATTGCTACCACTGACTAGTATCATGAAATAAGAGAGAAACAAATACCCTCCTGAGTATTGGGTTTCCTGACACTAAATCAGGTGCCCCTCTTCCCTTCCCACCCCCATTTCATTCCACCATCACATCTGCCTCAGGACTTTACCCTCTCTGAGCATTAACAATAATCCCAGTGTCGGAAAACATCCATTGCATTTATACAGAACATGTTTATATTTACATATGCACTGGCTGAAAAGGTTAATATAATAAGTATGTACATCAGTTCTGTCATCATCCACTCCCTGTTCATGAAACCATCATTCTATAGATTGAGGTTGCCAGCCTCGTATGACTTAGACATCCATAAACAATTTTGACATGTTAATAATGCAAAATATAGAATTATAAAATGTACAACTCACCCCAAATATCTTTGGAAATACCGACCTCTGGCTCAGAGAAGTAGTTAAGGCTACTTGATTAAGATGCCTCTTACACGTGGTCTGGGGGTATTACTTTATAATAGAATCCCACTATGACTTAGTTTCCTAGGATTCAGGGCTTTCCGTATTAATAAATGTAGAGTTGTCGTTGTGTAAATCTACAAGATGCTCAATCACGTTGTCACATCTTTTAAGTGGAATCCTGACCCTATCCCTTATTCTGGCTTGTCTGGCTGTCTTCTTGACGAGTTGAATTTCACAGTGCCGCAAACTCAAAAGGCGCTAAATTATATGGCAACATTCGACACGCATTAAGATTGCTACTATATGACAAGGCTCCAATCGAAAATGTATTTTTACCCCTCAAATGCCAAGCCAATAACATGCAATTTACGTATATTTGGGGGTATATTCCCCCTACCTCTCACGGAAATTTCCTGCGTGACACCAGCACAAACATTGTTGTTTACAAGTCACCTCTCCATATATGGTATGTCAGCTTCCGTCTGTTATCGATAACGTTTACACTCACGACTTCATAATCTATTACAGGCAATCTCTTTGAAGATGAATAATTATTTTCCGACAAGTCTTGTCCTGAAATAATTATGACATTTACCCGGTCTAGCCAACAATCAACAAGCTGGTCACAGAACTATTTTCAGTGATAAGATAATCGACTGTGGTCATCCCAAAGTTGTTTACTTCTTCATCAGGCGCATCCGTGCACTGTCTGGTAGGAAAATGTGTTACATGTCAGTAAACACACTTCTCTCTATAGATCCCAGGTGTCAATATGGGTTTAAACGAAAGTGATTGATTACCCAAATCAGCAAACAATGGTCAACCTGACAAGAATTTAGGAGTGTAAACAAGAAATCGACAATACCAAATACTGTCAGAGGTGGGAAAAACTAAAGTAAAGAGCACATAATTAATAGGATTTTAGGTCATTTAGTCACAATTGTTCATTCAGTGCCAATCATTTCCCTAGCTCATACACTGAGGCAGCCACTAGACCTCTTGCACCTACCTCTATAGATATGCCCTTTTCTGTGAACAACTAATGTTTCAGCTCCGTGATCAGATCATTATATTTGGTCATTTTGATTTTGACTGCATGTTACTCTTCTAACCTAGATTCGTTCCGCATATGTTGGGCAATTAATGCTGAAGCGGATAGAATGCTGTTTTGTGAGCTTTGCCAGTAATCCTTGCCCTTTGCCCTCTGTGTAGCCCAGCAGAACTCTACGGACTTAGTGACATTTTGCTTATTATTTAATGACGTCATCATGGAGCGGCGTACGTTGCACTATTTCATTAGGCCTGCGGCCCAGTGCATCCGATTTCAACGGGCATTTATGTCGAGTTGCATTCCTTAGCTTTTGACTGTCCCCAGCCTACCTGCAAGGCAGCAGTGTTGTCTCTCTGTTTGACTGATTTCTAAATAAACGTGTAGATAATTGAGACGACGACGAGTTGTTGATAATGTTGTTTGGTATCAGTTCATATATCATATCCATCGCCAGCGTCTTCTTCTTCTTCTCATTGTTTTTTTCACTGTTGCATGTTTGGATTTTGTTATCATTTCCGCGTTGGTTCTACCACTGAGTCCTACTCTACGCAAGCACCCATTTATGAAAGTCTGTAACTTCTTGATTGTTGTTAATCTTCAAATCAAATTTCTTAAGTTCTATTTGTCTTCATTCTTTTTATTATTCTATTTGTTTCCTTTCTTCAGTTTTATTGTCATTCTCCTTAGCCTCTGCTTTTTATTACATCTTCTTCTGCTCTCCCGCAGTTATTATTTTGTATCACACACTATTTCTTTATTCTCCCTCGTTTTCGATCCATTTCTTGTTCACTACAATTTATTGTACACTTTTCATCGCTCTGTCGTATCGCTGTTGAATTACCCATTACTTCAACACAACTAAGCCATCCTATTAGTTTCCGGATAATAGTTATTTGAAAGAGTTTGAATCATTTGCCCAGATATTTTGTCCACACTGTCAGTTCTCCAATTGCATTATGTCTTGCCAGTCTAAGTGTTCTTCAAAGCTCATCTCATTCAAACTACATTGTAGCCAAGATATTTTTTTTTTCAGTCTAAGTGGCTCGTCCATGGTATGATAAGCATTTCTTATACATCATAAATATTTTAAATACTCTTACAAGTTTTGGCACTCAGTTCTAATTGGACAGCTCTTTGCGTCCACACACTTATCCTGTCTATATATATATCTTTTAAGTGTTTATGTTTAGTATCCTTCGTTTATTGTTCATGTTTCGTTGTTGTTGGTGTTTCTAAATATGTAAACATATAGCGTATAGTTTCTGGCGAGGGAAAGAAAGTATACGACTGATGTCTAAAGCAGGTAGTAAAATACGACTAATATAAGTTTAAGCGTGGCGCTGGCAGCCTCATAAAGCAATCCAGCTTGTTGTAGAATCTACCACTGCAAGAGTTTAGGCTTTGGCGTAGGTTCCTCAAGGGGACCATCTGCCGTGGACGCTGCATGCTCCATAAATAGCGATTAAACAGAGAGGATGATAATGATGATGATGATAATGATTATGCTGATTTTAAACGTGATTTTAACATAAACGTGAACTTTCCATTTGGAGGAAATATGCTCGTGCGACATTAACATAACTGAACCTCAGGAAGGTTAAGGTATTATTTAGAATCCGATTTCTCTGGTACTGATAAGTTTACATCATGCAATATACGACTTTACTAGATATAGCATACACAAAAATATAACTGTTTCTTGGGGGAAATTATCTATCACGCAAAAGCCACAATTTAGTAATATGGCAATTGCAGACTTTCGTAAATGGGTGGTTGAGCACAATATGACTGAAATGGTGTGGCATGATCACTAACGTCGAACTGATAGAAATATAGGATTAAAGGCGAGAAGACGATGCTAGCGTTGGATATGATGCACAATGAGAAAAACTAGCTGATAATATTACAAGACAATTCATGTTCTAGAGACTCCAAACTAAAAGACATAGAGGGCGATCTAACTACACATGGAGAAGGTAAACCTGGACATACATGAAGGAGATAGGGTAGTCAGGTGCTTGAGCAAATGAATGACAGGACAGTGTATTCTTGACGTGAGTTTACTGAAGGACAAGTGATAGAAGAAGAATTAAGGCCAACGTCTAAAATTTTCAGCATCTGCAGCACAGTTAGAAGACCGAGAACTGGGAATAGTTAAATAGAGTGTAATGAGACTAGCAACTTATTTGCTCTTTAATCCCAACATGTTTTGTAACTTACACTTATCTTTAAATTATTTGCTATCATAGTGTGTGCTCTGAATGCATGTTTTTATGATTGTATGGGTTTCTTCCTCACGTAAGCGCTGCACAAAGTTGACCATGAGCAAAGACTGCATCTGGTAGGTAAAAACTGACACGATCAAATGATTGTGCCTGTGCTTGTTAAAGGTCAAGACAAAAGCTAAAATCATGAGAACCTGATGACGTCTCGAGATGACTGAAAGGCTAGCATCGCTTGGCTCTAAATTAATGCGTGGGATGTGAACTCGTCCACCTTAATTAAATCAATCAATACCCTTTAGCTCCCAAAGGAGCATAGGACTTCAACAAACACATGCTAAGTCTTCCTGTCCTGTGCCATCCACTCAAGTTCTTTCCATGTTTTCCTCATCATTTTCACCTCTGTTTCCAGTTCTCTTCTCCATGTGTTTTTTGATCTACCTCTGTCTCTCTTTCCCTGTGGATTCCAGAACAAGGACTGCCTTGTAATGCTATCAAAAGGTTTCCGCAATGTGTGTCCTATCCATCGCCAGCGTCTTCTTCTCAACTCCTGTTCCATTGGCACTTGTCTGGTTCTTGTCATCAATTCCACATTTGTTACTGCGGACAAAAAAGCCATCACATGCAGTAATTAAAGTACCCCGTATAGTTACTGCTTTGACGGCCGGCAGCTAAGGATCAAAGACGGGAAGAAGTATAGTTACTGCTTTGGCGGTCGGCGGCTAAGGATCAAAGAAGAGAAGAAGTATAGTTACTGCTTTGACGGTCAGCGGCTAAGGATCAAAGAAGAGAAGAAGTATAGTTACTGTTTAGACGGTCGGCGGCTAAGGATCAAAGAAGAGAAGAAGTAAAGTTACTGCTTTAACGGTCGGCGGCTAAGGATCAAAGAAGAGAAGAAGTATAGTTACTGCTTTGACGGTCGGCGGCTAAGGATCAAAGAAGAGAAGAAGTATAGTTACTGCTTTGACGGTCAGCGGCTAAGGATCAAAGAAGAGAAGAAGCATAGTTACTGCTTTGACGGTAGACGGCTAAGGATCAAAGAAGAGAAGAAGTATAGTTACTGCTTTGACGGTCGGCGGCTAAGGATCAAAGAAGTAACGTTACTGCTTTGACGGTCAGCGGCTAAGGATCAAAGAAGAGAAGAAGTATAGTTACTGCTTTGACGGTCGGCGGCTAAGGATCAAAGAAGTAACGTTACTGCTTTGACGGTCGGCGGCTAAGGATCAAAGAAGAGAAGAAGTATAGTTACTGCTTTGACGGTCGGCGGCTAAGGATCAAAGAAGAGAAGAAGTAAAGTTACTGGGAGTCTCTGTTGAAACAAATAAAGAATAGGACTACTGCCTCCTCATGGATGTCGTACGAGGCAACTATCATGAGGTTGGAGATTGGTCATGGGGGGGAGGGGGGTCTAGCAAACTCCTCAAGTAAAACTAATTGCCAAAGGAACCCCCGTATGTGAATACTTAATGCAGGCTTCCTGTAAGGGACCAGCTGTAACAGTGGCTTCATTTTCCACAAGGAAGAAATAAAAATGGTGATGATCATAATTTAAAACGCGAACATGGGGAAAATGTGTCTATACCAAGCAGAGGGAACAGGCATCCAGGAACAATCTACAACACTGTGGCGCGCCACACAGCTCCTGATTTAATAAAGTGAACAATGTGACAGGTTGCCTGTCTGACACTCTTTTCATTATCTCAGCTTTCATTATGTGTGCTAGCATTCATAACATGCGCGTGCTGCATAAATAGTTTGTAAATTTTTACATACATCAACAGTATTAATCACAGAACAAAACGCGGTAATTCTAGACAAGCGGTTCTCAACGTTTTGCTGCCCATGTGCCCTGGGTTTGAGTAAACCTTCCCATCTCCAATATATTCAGTATGAAAGGAAATAAATTTAATAGTGTGTGAGTTATATACAATAAGAAAACAAATAAACTAACTTATTAATGTTTCATTAAAAAGTTGTTCTTAGTACGTAACATTTAGCATCATAAAGGTGTATGTTAAATGCTTATTTTAAAGGTCAAATTAGTGAGACCTTTTATTTATTTAATTTTTTTTTCACCTAAGTTTTTGGAATATTTACCCGGAATGTCTTGCTCTGCCTGCAGTTTGTTTCATTCTTTGAATCTGTTTGAAAACAGGAAAGATAATCGTGAATCACATAGCTATGTTTTTTTTTAAAAATAGAATAAAAGCATTGTAAGCATATTTAGAAAGAATGGCATATGCTTCTCCAAGAGCACAGTAATTTTTTTTTTTTTAAAGTCATTGATTCGAAATCTATTTGGATTTTCTAAATACGCTCCACTAACCCTCGGGTCCGCTAACATATAGCAGAAAATTACGGTTACAATTTATGATCAGTGACGATGGTTGCCTGAGCTGAGGACAGCCAATATAAAAGAAATAATGCCTCGCTTCATGGTCCTCATAATATAACCACGACGCTCCTTCCCATTCCCACTTCGTCCTGCCTCACCATCATTTTGTCTCTTTTTTTTTCTACACGAATACAATTACTTTGACAATGTTTCCATAACATATTTATCTTATTTCTCAAAAATCCCCGTACACCTTTAGAGTCCGCCACCGTCAGGTTAGGAACCCTTGTTCCAGATAGTTATGTTGCCTGAAGTAAATGTCAAATGTCATATTATATGCATAGATGTTACATTTTAATAACCAGACAGTCCAGGAAAAAAAATTGCTTTCTTTCGTTCACTTCCATGATAAAGTACGTCTTTATCAACCCATTTACATTTCTTCTCATCATTTGGAATAACTCCTGTCACATTATCATGATCCTTAATGATAACATTTGTTAACTTACATCTGTCCGTCGCCTTTTGTGAAGGATTTAAGCAATGGTTTTTAGCCCGTTCAAGCCCCCAGCTGAGTTAATTCAGCGAATTTCCTCTTATAATGGTATAGTTCTATTTAGAGGTAAATGTATGCCTAGATGTATATATGTATATTAAATATTCCGGCTCATACGTTTGCTTTCATACATGTAATAACTGAATAAACAACTATTGTTTAGTTTTAAAACAACAGGAAACAAATTTAATAATCAATTAGTGTTAACAGTTTAAAATAAATGAAATGCTGGTGAATTTTATATTGGAATCAAATTTTCTCTTCACGGAGATTTAGGGTGAGGATATAGTTCAGAACTTAAATCCGGTTTCTGGTGCCATTTTATAAGCACTTAACTTATATAATGGGGTCCTGCAACCATATTTTCGTCAGTTTTTCGGTGGTGATGGCTCTTCTCTACACAACTTGTCCAATTTAGGCGGTTGGTGTTGATTCCCTGCGTTTCACTCACTACTAACTTCGTTCCACGAACTTTTAAGACAAAATAGAAAAACAAATACCTCAGCTAAGTACATTTGTGAGCTACCAATTAACAGGCGCATTCTCGCTGTCCACCCACCAATGTTAATCTTTCAGAAGAATTAAATTCCCGAGTACACAGTCTAGCTCAGGGAAGATGATTAAAAATAACCAATATTCTTCCGGGTATTAAACTGGGAAAATGTGTCTGCACGGCACGAATAATGAGTTGACTGAGTTACAATTAACAAAGTGCATTTATCTCACAAAATATTATACACTTTAGGCACAGAAAATGTAATCATCAGTCATCACTGCTCCATTCGGAGTCTGGGGTCACCTCTGATGTCGGTTTTCCGCACAACTATCAAGAAAAAATCACCAGCGCTTGCTTTAGTGGTTTATGAATATACTATTTTCGAATGTTGAGGTTACTAGCCTCATATATAACCACTTAGCAAGAAAAACATATCAAATTCACATTTGTAATATAAATGTTACACTTACCCGAATTGGATTATACACAATCTCCTCGCACGGTTTAGAATGGACACGAGCAATTTAGGTTAAATGCTCTCGAATCACTTGGTCTGGAAATTTTGAATCCCTTTTATGACGGGTGAATCTGCGAAACACTTGATCTGGGAAAGTATCTTTTACGACGGGTGATCCAATTCCTTAGGTATCCAGTCCTAATATGTAAAGTCTTGGTCCCTTACGTTTTCAGAGTTTGTATGTATAAAGGCGGGCTTCCTTTTTAAGGTTTTAAGTTTCCCAAACACTTCGATCTGTCACTTATAATATAGAAATTCTTAGTCCGATTCTTTTCTCTCTGGCTTTTTGGAGTTGCTCGTTTGAAGTTGCGAAGCTGTCTGTGTTCTGAGTCTCTGATTTTGCTAGATTATATCTCTCATTCTCAGTTCAAAACACAGATGTAACTTCCGCCGAAATTTCCAATGAAATTCAATGTTTATTCCGGCTCTCACTTCAATCCAATCGTAAGCTCTTTTGCACTATGTGGGAAGAGGTGTTTAAATTCATAATCTCCCCCACGTGTTTAAAATATAACATTTAATGTTCCAACGCGTGACCTATTTCAAATCATGCGGTAATATGTCCGCCATTTCACAACATATCTGGGAATCTATTTGATGTTCAGATGCTACCTTCAAATATTGACTCGCCAGACAGATTGCCTGCGATAATCACACACAGGGATGGTCCCGTGAAACGATTATTTCATTATCGTCTGTAATCGTGCGTTCTGAAGACAGTCAAACAAAAGGATCGCTGGCCGCTCAGACAAACAATATGGTCTTCTTAGACATACAGACCGCAACCCAGGTGTTAATTGCCTGATTGTCGCTGGTCCCGGAAATGAGGTACGTCAAAGTCGCTATCTCTCTTCACGTTTGCCATCTGTATCAAAAGGTCGCGAGCCGGCTTTTCATGATAAGAATGTTGCTCACTGACCAGTTCAATAAATGTATTATCACGAGTCACATGGCGTAACGTAAACAGTCTGGGATCGGCTCAAAGCAAAGAAATGTGTAAGGGCAATAAATATGCCAAATAATCAAAATAATAGGATGATCGGTGAGGAAAATGAATAAAAAGAGATGATACTGCCGGAGGGGCTGAAGGTGTGAGAGAGCACGAAAATACATACGCAAACCGTTCTGTGACAAATGTCTTCGTATAGATCAGGGGTCATCAACTGATCAATATTTGGTAGATCTTTAAGTTACAGAAGTTGTCGTATATGATATACTGGGCGGGGCGTATACGCGTTATTTCTGTTGGGGATGGCTTATTTAATGTTGTCAAGAAAGTCTCTATAAATTGGCTCTTTAAGAAAGAAAGAGACCTATTCGAGATAAGGACAAGAAGAAGACGAGAAGGAAAATGCTCTCCCCTAGATAGTTTTTTCTAGTAAAACATGAACAGTTTTCTATTTCCCTACAACATTAGCTTCTTTCCATGATCTCGATAAAGAAAAAGCCCCCAACCTCCTAAATGAAGGATTTTACCTATATGTAAATACTTAACACAGACAGCACGAGTGATACATTAAATAACTAGGTAATGATCAACGCGGCTATACAGTTTATTAGTTCAATATTTACACATTTAGGTTTGGTAGAAAGTAAAAAGGATGATGGTGAAAGACTATTCACACACAAATGAAATGTAAAAAAGTAGTTATTTAATATGAGAGTGAACCTAAGTAAATAATGAAATGATGTGATATATTATGTGTTACAACACTGATGGCAAATCTACACTGTCTGTGTGTCTCTCAACTTTCATCCACTGTATGATTATTCACAGGTATGCATAGACTGTCCAATGCAGATATATGTTACGCCTAAGGATTATCTCCAAGACATTTATAAATCCTAAAGGAATAATTTTTTGCTTAGCCATTAACGAATAGACGTAATTTAAAACAAAACAATCTTTAGCATATTTAGCTGTGAGGCTAAGTGCAAATAGCAATCTTAAATAATAAAAAAGAAAAATTATTAATAATTAATCGTAAGTTCTTTAAGAACACTATATAAAATTCCCTAGGTATGTAATTATAGAAAAGGCTGTGAACAGATTAGCTTCTCAGAAGCTCTTCCACTTATGATCCACGTATGTTTGTAGAACCGTCCCTGACTTCAGCGGACTCTCAGGTCATTTTTTTCGGGTTGCCCATGAGTGATAATTCTGGGGCTACGTTCTATGACTCCACTCATTCCTCCACTAATTTGTCGTCAATCTTGCCATGCAACGTCTGCATGCTCGCCTGCGATTTCAGTGCCCGTCAATGGCTAAAAGTGGGTTGAGCTCTTGTAATTTACCAACTCTTCGCGTCCTGGGTGTTCGGTGACGAGACAAACGGTGGCTTGTGGTTGGTCCGCCTGATAAGAGAGTGTGTGTACTCTTTTGTTAAAGAGCAAACCTTCATTCGCCGCTCCTGCGTGGCGCACCGTTTTTTGTTTTTTGTCGTATGTCGGCTCCCTTTAATCTCTACCAATAAACAAATCTAAGCTCCTTAGCCGCCGTCAAACAGTCTGCTATCGGTAACATCAATTATGTGCGTATCACGATTCCTTTCTTTTCGACCACAAGCGTTGGCATCTATTGTATCAACATGTGTGACACTCGTTGTGTTTAACCAGGAAATGTAATTATCAACCAATTTTCCCAAGGTCCAAGTGGCTGTCTCCCACGACAAACAATAATTTGCCTAACAGGCCAGGTGTGTTCCCAAAGATAACGTTAGTTTGGGAAATATCAAAGGTGTGATGACATATACTACTCGTCAAAAATCAAGGGCCATTTAGAAAAACCTCGGTTGAAACCATAAAACAAATCTGATAAACGTAATTGGTATCAGTCAAAACGGCATTTATTGAATACCAAATTGACATGTCACGTAAAGAAATGGAAACACACATTCAAACGCAATGAAGCTGTGAAGTGTGTCACCCACCTTTTAAAAAGTCACACAATAGATATTGGACAAATAGACATTTCAAAATCGGGTATGACCACCGTTTGCAGCAAGGCATTCAAGACAGCGTAGACGCATCGAGTCCACAAGGATCCGAAGAGTATCCTGAGGAACAGCTTGCCATTCCTGAAGCAGAAATGCAGTCAGCTGTGCAACATCCATTGGCAGGGGGTGATTTGTTGACAATCTTCGACCAAGGACATGCCAGAGGTGCTCAATCGGAGAAAGGTCAGGTGAATGAGCTGGCCACGCCATCTTGATGATCCCATGTTGCTGAATAAACTCATTCACCACACGAGCTCGATGGGGTCGAGCGTTATCATCTTGGAGGATGGCATTACCACCTATGGCCTCCAGAGCAGGCTGAACACTTGATCTCAAGATTTCGTTCTGGTATCTTGGGCCGGTCAAGTTGCCTTGGATGATGTAGAGTGGGATCCTGCCGTGTCTGTAGAAGCCTCCCCAGACAATGACAGAACCTCTACCATAACGATCCACCTCTCGAATTGTGTCATCAGTAAATCGCTCTCCTGGTCGTCTTCAAACTCGAATCCTGCCATCATTGAATGACACAGTGAAGCGAGATTCATCAGTGAAGAGAACTTGACTCCATTGTTGCCTTGTCCATCGGATGTGCTCGCGACACCAAGCAACACGGGCTCTGCGATGAGCAGGAGTAAGAGAGATTCTGACTGCAGGACGTCGAGCAGCCAGTCCAAATTCATGTAAACGTCTGCGAATGGTGCTTTGACTGACATTAACGTTTACAGTTTGTCTCAGCTGACATCTCAGAGTGGAACAAGTCACTGTTTGATGGCGCAGGGCTGACAACAAGAGGTACCGGTCATCATGTCTATTGGTGCATCTAGGGCGACCTGGCCGGTGGCGATCCTCCGCACTTCCTATGGCCTGAAATCTCTCCAAAATTCTTTGGAAAGTAGAGTGTGACACTGCAAGCCGTCTAGCAACCTCACGGACAGATAAACCACTTTCAACCCACGCTATAGCCCTCATTCTTTGTAAGGTGTCAAGACTTCTTCTCGGTGGCATGGTTTTTGCAAGTGATGAAACTACCCTAAGTCTGCTGATTGTAAAACAAATTAAGAGTGAACTCTGTTTATGAAAAGTCGCCATTGCACGTGGAATGTCAATCAGCACGATTACTTCACCTGTTTGGTTGTACGGAAGTTTGAAAAAAAAAAAAAAGATTAAAAATGTGAATTTATGGCCAGCAAACCAAATTGCACGTGATCACCATGATTGTCGGTGAGTTGTTTTTATGCTGAACGTGCATAGAGGACTGTCAGAGGAAGATATTGCACCAATTTTTACTAAAAACTTCCTTCATTTAATCATTCTATGCGCGTATATAAAAGTGTATTGAAAATAATACGGTGGCCCTTGACTTTTGACGAGTAGTATATTAAAGTTACATTAGGTAAAAACCGTGATTAGGAAAGATGTCTTTAACAAATGATGAATGAGCAAAAACTGGGAGAGAAGTAAAAATAAGAACGATGTTTAAAAAAGGTACAGGGCGATAAAGAAAAGGACGACTATATGACAGAGTTGGGAAAAAGAAACAATTTTTAAACCAGGGGGAAAATTTCGACTAGTCCTCTCTCGGCGACATTTACTAGTTCAGTATCCACAGGATTAAGTGTACTTTTTCCACATCCCTGTGAAAATCAGCTTACTAAATTTCACTTTGTTTGTGAATAACGCAAGATACGAAATCGATCTTTCTTTCTTTCTTTTGAATTTTTTCTGTTTTTCTTTAATTCTTTACTTCTTTCTTTCTTTCTTTTTTGTTTCTTTCTTTCTTTACGTCCGACCGTCCGTCTGTCAATCTATATGTCTGTCTCCATGTCCACTTATCGATTTTTCTTTCTGTTTTTCGTCCGTCCAATGTCTGTCTGTCTGTCTATCTCTCTGCCTGCCTGTCTGTCTATCTCTCTGTCTATCTCTCTGCCTATCTATCTATCTATCTATCTCTCTGCCTATCTATCTATCTATCTATCTATCTATCTATCTATCTATCTATCTATCTATCTATCTATCTATCTATCTATCTATCCATCCATCCATCCATCCATCCATCCATCCACCCACCCACCCACCCACCCACCCACCCACCCACCCACCCATCTATCTATCTATCTATCTATCTATCTATCTATCTATCTATCTATCTATCTATCTATCTATCTATCTATCTATCTATCTATCTATCTATCTGCCTGCCTGCCTGCCTGCCTGTCTATCAGCTGTTTTCAAATTTAAGTGATGGCTTAACAACATTTAACAAATGGTTCTGATTACAGGACCACACATATATACTAAACTCGGTATGTCTCCGTACGTTTTTAGTTTTATCATTTCTTCATCGTATATTTCATCGACCCCCTTATCCAACTCTCTCTCTCTCTCTCTCTCTCTCTCTCTCACACACACACACGCGACCCCTCCAAAATTGCACCCTCGCCTTACTCTCACAACTTCTAAAGTACTAATATTTCATCTCCTCAACTTTGTTTGTGAGCTCTCTCTCAACAACCGCCCCAGCACTTGACGGCCCATACATTCTGGACGTCCATGTTGTCTCAGGGTACACAGAAACAACTCAAGATTCTTTTCTGGCACGGCTTTGGCCAAGAAATATTGCTGCCTGGTCAGTTCTGGAGACGAACACAAGCTGGAGACATTTTTGATATCAGGAACTATTTAAGGGATTTACTTTTAATCTTTCTATTTTTTTTTAGGGAGGGGGGGGGGGGTGGGGGGTGTGTTATTGAATTCTGGTATTGGTGCGTTAAACGTCGTGTAGCGTACTAACTGTTTGTCAGTCTATTCATCTGCCTATATCTGTCAGTCAGTAAGTCACAGCGAGTCTGTGTGTCTGTATGTCTTTCTATGCGTCGGTACGTCTGTGTGTCTGTCTGCCTGCATACATGTCTATCTATCTATCTATCTATCTATCTATCTATCTATCTATCTATCTATCTATCTATCTATCTATCTATCTATCTATCTATCTATCTATCTATCTATCTACCTATCAATCAATCAATCAATCTATCTATCTATCTATCTATCTATCTATCTATCTATCTATCTATCTATCTATCCATCTATCTAACTATCTATCTATCTATCTATCTATCTATCTATCTATCTATCTATCTATCTATCTATCTATCTATCTATATATCTATCTATCTATCTATCTGTGACAGTGCCATAGTCATCTCGCCTGTTTTTCCACCGCCATTTTGTCGTTATGTGGCAGCCATCTTTGTTTACATCTAAAAATAGCTACCTTAGTTGTGCCTATACGGATAGCAGCCAATCAGAGAAGAGAATCGTCCAGGCTAGCGCGGCAGTTGAAAATTCTTTATTCATTCTGGTCGCCATCGCAGAGAGAGAACAAGCTTTGAGAGCTGAAGTCTAGTTCAAGAACATGCCTAGGACTTGTAAGTAGATATAGTATTATTCTCCAACATTCTAAAGTCTTAACAGTGTTAGAAAGGATATTAGGTTTACCATCTTTGTGCCGTAGTATTTTAAGTAAGTATATATTTAATTCTGTGGTGTTTATTTCGCGTCCGTTTGATATTATCCAAATCTATTCGAAAATGGCGTGGGTCCATGTTCAGGAAATATAACACGTGGCCGGTACTAGAACTGGCATATTCAGTTATTACATTTCTGTACAGGAAATTTAATGGTTAAGTATTTCCATTTTGTTTGGGGTTCAGGAAACCTTCCAGGAGCTTATGTAAATCCGACACGTAGTTGGTTTGAATAATATTTAATTGTGGCGCGATTTAGACTGTTATATTTATTAACTACGGTGCGGATGCCGAAATAGTTTATTTTAGCGTGGCGAGTGCTGCAATATATTATGTTACAGCTTACTAGAATAAAGTCCTGTGCTTTTTCAGTAATGTTAGACTGATAATGTGGTGTAAGTAATAGTAAGATCGGCTATAGCTAGTTTGTGTTAGCTTTCTTAGTTTCCTAGTCTTTTATGCTGTGTAAAATCTTTATTGGTTATTTGTACCGCTTTATATAGCTTTGCTAAGCCATTATTTCTATAATAGTTAGTATTATAATGTAAGATTACTATAGAATGTACAACCACGAAGCTTAGCGGGGGTTGTTAACGTGGCTGTATGCTGTTCTCGCAAGATGGCTTAACCATGAGCACGTGGTATGAATGGGTACCTGTAGCTGCTGATTGATCATGGCTGACTGTGGCGGGTGCATGTATTCTGAATGGTAACTGTTATTACTTATGCTTTTGATTTTCACTTAGACATTGTTTTTATATATTGTTTTTCAGAAAGTCTACGAACACTGTCTGGGTGTTCGGTAGTATTAAATGTTGATCTGTATAAGGCTTTGTGTTTCTTGAATTGCTAAGTCTGCTGCTGAGAGGGTTGCAAGCAACCAATAATTGCAACCCCTGTCAAACGATCCTTAATACATTTTCTTAGTGCATGGGTCTTGGGTGAGAGGTAGCCACATCGACATAAGTTCACCTCAACCACACCTAGCCCCTGTCACATTTCTATCTGCCAATCTATCTGTCTGCCTATCTGCCAATCTATCTATCTGCCTATCTGCCAATCTATCTATCTGCCTATCTGCCAATATATCTATCTGCCTATCTGCCAATCCATCTATCTATCTGCCAATCTATCTATCTGCCAATCTGCCTATCTATCTGCCAATCTATCTATTTATCTGCCAATCTATCTATCTATATATCTCTCTATCTGCCAATCTATCTATCTATCTGCCAATCTATCTATCTCTCTGCCAATCTATCTATCTCTCTGCCAATCTATCTCTCTGCGAATCTAACTATTTATCTATCTGCCAATATATTCATCTATCTGCCAATCTATCTATCTGTCTGCCAATCTATCTACATATCTATCTATCTATCTATCTATCTATCTATCTATCTATCTATCTATCTATCTATCTATCTATCTATCTATCTATCTATCTATCTATCTATCTATCTATCTATCTATCTATCTATCTGTCTATTTGTCTATCTATCAATCTATCTGTCTACCTACGTACGTACCTATCTATTTTACCTACCTATCTATACACTTACATACATACCTACCAATCCATCCATTCATTTAATCATCCATCCATTCATGCATGCATCTGTCCGCCCGTCCATCCACTTACCTACCTAGTACCTATCCACCTACCTTCCTACCTGCCTGCCTACTTACCTACTTTACCTCACTACCCACCCTATTTATCAATCTATAAGTCCGTCTGTCCGTCTCATTGTCTGCTTTTATATTTGCCTGCCTGGTCTGTATGTTTGTCTGCCTGTCTTTCTTTCTGTCTTTCTGGCTTTGGCTGTCTGTTTGTCCTGTCGTATCCAAGACGTCACTAAGGAAACAGTCCCTCAGCTATTCTAGTTACCTGGTGACACCTGGTCACGCGAGAGCTCAGTTTTTACCACAGCAGCCGTCTAAATGAAGAAGCCAACTGTGTATCCCAAAATTAAATTAATCAATCTACCAGAACAAACAAGATCTTTTATATTTAGATACGGATAATATAACCGGCGGATCTTATGTCTAGGTTGAACGGGGAGCGCATCGCCAGAAGGAGCCAAAACTCTTTTTTTATTTAAAGTTTCACAAAAATTAATTTGGTCTGCCACAAGTTAAAAAAGAAACAAAAAAATCCAAAGGTATCCCTATAGCAAATACAGCCTTTAGGAAACTGAGTAGCAGAGACGACCCATATACTAAGTCTTATCTTTATTACATAGGATGACTAGTTCCGTTCCCCACTGCCTTAATCTTCTCTAACTCAAGATTAGAGTCAGGTGCCCATTTTTTTAGGTAAACTGGAGTGGTGTCACAACCTGATTTTGAACCCGTCCTATTGCTGTCAAGAAGGAAGCTCTCTGACCATTCTCTCACTCTGATCTCATTCTAATTAGCATTTATTAATAGAGAGTTAACATTTAAACAATTCAATCAATCAATCAATACCCTTTAGATCCCCGAGAGCATAGGCCTTCAACAAACACATGCCAAGTCTTCCTATCCTGTGCCATCCACTCACGTTTTTTCCCTGTTTTCCTCACCATTTTCACGTCTGTTTCCAGTTCTCTTCTCCATGTGTTTTTTTGTCTACCTCTGCCTCTCTTTCCCTGTGGATTCCAGAACAAGGACTGTCTTGTAATGCTATCAACAGGTTTCCTCAATGTGTGTCCTATCCATCGCCAGCGTCTTCTTCTCAACTCTTGTTCCACTGGCACTTGTCTGGTTCTTGTCATCAATTCCACATTTGTGACTTTGTCATACCATTTCAGTCCTTCTGTTCTACGCAAGCACCCGTTTATAAAAGTCTGTAGCTTTTTGGTTGTTGTTTTTGTTGTTCTCCATGTCTCAGAGCCATACAATAGGACTGACTTGAGTTGAAGATTATTATTTTCGTGTTGGACTTGATTTCTCTTGTTCTGCATATGTTTCCCAATGCAATGAAAGCTCCTCTTGCTTTTTGTATTCTTATTTCGATATCATTGTCTCCCTCCAACTTTGTCTATATTGCTGCCAAGATATGTGTATGATTCTACATCTTTTAGTGGTGTATTCTTCAAGTTCGATTCTTGTTTAATCATTTTCTTGCATTTATTCTCATTATCTTTGTCTTTTTCCCTGTGTATTTTCAGGCCCACTTGTTGTGACCTTCATCGAGAATTTACATTTTTTTCTCTTGCATCTGATTATGGTTATGGGACAGAAGAGCCAAGTCATCTGCAAAATCCAGATCATCACGCTGTTTAGTCAGATTCCACTGGATTCCATTTCTGTTGTGTCATGTTTTTCATAACCCAATCTATTGGCTAATAAGAACAGAAAATGGAGACAAGAGCATCCCTGTCTCCCACTCCGTTCTAATCCTAAACGGGTCCTGTAAGTTGTCCTTCATGAAGAACTCTGCATGTCATGTTCTTTATAGGTCTCTTTATTAAGTTAATGAGCTTCATGTAACTCCATAATGCCTCATCAGTTTCCCAAAGTGATTCTCTGTCTTACACTGTCACATGCCTTTCCATAGTCCACGAAATCGATGTATAGCGGTGAATTTCCATTCCTGACTTTAAGGGGGGAAGGGATCCCGTTACACGCCCATTGATGCATATTGGGAATATGGTGTTTAGGCCCATATTTTCTTGACCATGCGGCACACTAGGGGTGTATGTGGTCAGCATCACGCCGCCCCCGCCTTAACCTTCCCATAAGTTGCGCCTGACTTTGTTCAAACTATTATTCGCAATGTGTGGCTATCCTGGTTCTGTACAGGATCTGTTTGTCAAATCTCTTAGTTTTGCTTCGTCTGTGGACTCCTTTTAAATAATCTGTCAATGATTATTCTTGCTTAATACTTTTCCTGGCACTGATAATAACATTATTCCTCATAATGTGTGCACCATTTGTAAAATTTCCCTTCCCTTAGGCAACTTGACCAGGATTATAACCTTTCCTTCCATTCTGCTGTCATTTCCTCTCTCCCCAACATTTGCCAAGTAGTTTGTATAATATCTCATGTAGAGGAAGCAATATCTTTTTTGATGCCTCTGCTGGTAGGG